>KZ678596.1:0-37501 GCA_003019895.1 Coniella lustricola | reverse complement strand
AACAACAACAACAACAACAACAACAACAACAACAACAACAACAACAACAACAACAACAACAACAACAACAACAACAACAACAACAACAACTACAACAACAACTACAACAACAACTACAACAACAACTACAACAACAACTACAACAACAACGGCCACAGCAGCCAGTACGTCTACTAGTACGACTTCCATGTCTCCACTAAAACTGTGGCTTCCACACCAAAGTACCCATGGCTCCATTCTCATGCCGCAGTCGCTGTTTGGCCTGCTTCTCCGAGATGCCCTGATCCCTGGCATGGCTGTCATCTTTTTTCTTTCTTTCTCTTTAATCCTTGACCAGTCGTTTCACTGCTACGAAACCACTCGACTGTCATAATAATAATAAGAATACACTGCGCAAGAATACTACAACAGCACTTGGCACGACAGAATACAATGACAGAGCAGCACAACCCGTCGGAAAAAAGCGTTAGCGTCGTCGTCACCACGATCCCTATTTGCCTCCTGAAATTTTGACTGGTGTTTCTTCCCAGTGCGATCGGGCACCTTGTTTAGTCGAGCACTGACCAATTGTCTTTTGTATTTTTCCCAGTCCTTTTATGCCCCTCCAGGGCTGTTTTAATCTACATACAACACGGGATTGCATAATCGTGTCCCAACTTAGAACCACATGTCATGAGCCAAGCAGCAATTCATGCGGTTCTCTTGAGGCATTCTGATAGTCTCCTGGTAAGCTTTGGAGATCAATGATCGGATTGATTATACTCATAGCGGCATAGTCAATATCGAGACCATGGACTATGCGAAGACTGCATCAAAAGAGCAAGTCGATGCGCAACACCACCGCAGCTAACTCGAAATCATTCGACTATCTGCCCGTGATTCATGAGCAGAGAAAGTCTTCTTCACCGAGTCTCAAAATACTGTGGTAAGCACGGATAGCTACCCAGCACTCCCGCAAGACATCCTAGGATCTTGGGGACCACCGCTGGTCTCCTTTCAAAACCGCAATCACCAGACTGTGCATGCATGGCAATATCATCCATCTGCCAGACTCAAAGATCTGGAACCTTTGGCAAGCCAGCCCAGCCCAAACTCTGCAGAACAAAAACAGCCAGCGCACGTCCAGCGGTACGAACATGGATTAATGCCGCAGACCAATTCTCCTGTGACGACCCCCCTTCATCAACTCTTCATGCGGCCACTAAGGGGCATGTATCTTTGATCGGTAACCTCCGTTCCAAAGTCTGCGCTGCCATTTCCTCGGTGACCGCTATTTTTATGGAATTCATCTGAGCTGATGTGACCGGCAACTTTGCTGTACTCTTGAGAGGTCAGCAGTGGTGTCGAGGAGTTGCAGACAGTTGAAGAATGAGAACCACATACATTACATTGTGTTTTGCCTTCCGAGTTGTATACCTAGATTGGATAGTACCCACATTCAGTACTGTCCTTTTATTCCCTTCCATAGAATACATGCCTTCCTTTAAAGCTAAAGAGTCGCCTCATGGCAACACTTGTGGGGGTTGATAACGAACACTTCATCTCAACATATTGCGCATACGAATATGATCTCGGAGCCATCGGACTGCAGAAATGTGCAGCGCATATCGGAGTTTAGAGACGACTGAACCGCTCTATTCAACTTTTCAAAGCAGAGAAGAAAGAGAGAAACAAAGCAAGAATGATAGACACAGCAAGCAATGTCCCAGGACTAAAAAAGACACCCAATGCATCAAGCAGATAATCAAGAATCAAGATCAAGTAAGGAGCACAATGGATCATTGAATTTAAGAAAAGCAAGCGGGTAAACATCCGTTTCCAGGTCTACATTTTGGCCCCCAAAACATCAACAACAACATTAAGAACTGCAACAACAGTAAGCATGTCAGGGTTACACGGTAAGTAGATTCCCAATAGACACCATCAAGACGACATCGAGTATACCCAGACACGCCTGGTAAGAATTGTGAGAAATGTCGAGCGTCTTTGGTGTTTACTTGCTTCGAGGCGCAACTTGACAGGCCCCCACGTATCATCATGGTTGTCGGCTACCGAAAGCAATGAGAGGGCGATGATGAGGGCGGAATTCAACGACAAAGGAAGGACAGCACGGGCTTTCAACATGTATGCTTATCAAATGCTTCATGCTATTCTTCATGTGGCCAGAGCTGCTGAACATCCCCGTACATGGCTTACAAGGCTGCTGGCGATCCTGATGTACCCTAATGGTGTCGCACTTGGTTGAGGGCTTCACCGGTAGTCTCGTGGCTTCAATCTAGATGTGTAGCCAAATGGCGTCTAAATAGCGTATCGCGAGCCGCGCGCCCAACAGTGATCCCATATAGCATGAGCGAGTGGAAGCCTCCATGAAGCAAGACCGCTTCGCGGGCGTTCTTCGATGTCTCTGTCTCCAGTGTGACGATATGAGCTTATATCGCATATACACAATATCTTGAGATCCTCAAAAGTTAATATAGGGTATTTTGTTCAAATCAAATCACTAAGAGTCGGGCGAAATGCGCTGTGCCGGCCGCAATTTTATTGTTTGACAAATGAGATGGCAAATGCTCAATCCTGAGGCCCGTCTATGGTTTCTGCAAACTTTTCTGTCTTACACATCAGACCGTGCTCACCGTTGTTTTTAGTCTCTTAGGCAACAATCTCCTCCTTGCAGGCGATGCCGTACTTCTCCTGTATTGGAAATTAGCACGCCGTGACAACCGCTCACAAACAGATGGCCTTACCTTGAGCTCCTTGATCAAAGGTTCGTTGATCTTGCTGTTCATTGGGGCGAGAACACCCTTCTCTGACAGGGTTCCGTTCAAGACTTGCTGGACAGCGACTGCGCAGGGAACACCGACTGTACAAACATTAGCTGGAGATAATGGTACCAAGGAATGTTCAGACACTTACCCAGCTTGGCCATGGCCGAGTAGCCGTTTGATTCGGCGCTGCCGTACTCAACAAGGGTCGAGGTTCTGGTTTGCTTGGTACCGTCCTTGAGCTCAATCTCAAACTTGTGTTGAAGACTACACGGTATTAGTATCCTTTGTTATCCTTTGCGTAACCTTGAACTGCAAGAAAAACAAAATAGAAAACTGTTGTCGCAGAGTATAGACTTACACAACGAGGTCACGCTCGCCTTCGCCGAACTGCATCTTCTGCTCCAGAGTGGCGCAGATGGTGTCCAAGGGGTTGCCACGAGGAGTGATCTACAGGTATCAGTGTTAGCAAGCACTGAATCTAATATTCCATTCCGGCAGATTTATTTGTGACAAAAGGCTTCGCATGAATAGGGTCTCTGTGGCAAATCTTACCTTTTCCGAGGAGAAGAGTCCAAGCCATCTCAGACCACCCAAGATGTGGTTCTTCTGGTTTTCATCCTTGAAGGCAGCCTTGGAAGTGATGGTGCTGATCAGGTCTTTCTCCTCTGAAGATGGCGCACCGATGATCTCCTTAGTAGCGTCCTTCCAAGCAATGGGCTCCTTGCAAGAGCTGTGCTCCGTGTCATCAAGGAAACCAATGTCAACAAGGACTTTCACGAACTCGGGAAAGCCGGCATAACGCAGAGTACCGCTGCGAATAGGTCAGTAGTCTGTCCAAGCGTTCAAAAAGCAGAGGCAACTGTACCGGACGATAGTTTGTGCCTCGGGAATGTTGTAGCGCTCCTTGTAGCCTGTAGAGTCTCTGTTGGGGTAGGCAACCAGGTTGAAACCTGTAATACTTGTGAGTAACCACAACATCTGTTATTTGATCGCCATGCGCCATCAAGATGAATATTGTTCTTTGGGCTCGATCGTCTTCAGCATCGTGCAAGACGTTACTTACCTGGGTAGATGTGGTATGGCAAGGCGGTGGCCATCAGGTCTGTGATGGGGGCCATTAGTATGTATTCCAAACAGCATGGCCAATATTGCAAGAGCAACTGCTTCATAGATCACGTACCCGGACCTGCAACATTGACAATCTTGCCATCCTTGTAGAAGCTGGCAGCGTTACGCAGAGCGAGGAGGACACCACGGGGAGACCTGAAATGCACAGAGTTAGCACACTATGCTCGTCGTTGGTAGTAGAGCCCGCGTTAGCCGACCAAAGCGAGAAGTCTGCTAAGTGGGTATGGCGGTGCGGTGGGCTTGTCAGGCTTGGAACCACTCACCAAGAGAACTTGTATCCAAGTGGGTTGCCAGAGGCCTCGGGAGCAGGAAGACCTCCGCAGTAGGACAGGAACGATGTAATTTTGCCTCCCTCCTTGTGAACCTCCTCGATAGTCTTGACAGCATCTGGCAAGAAGGTTAATATGATGTACTCGGTCTCAGAGGTCGACGGTTCGGTTTCTTACACAAGTGGTCGACACCAGGGTCTGTATCAAAGTTAGATACAATCATATCAGAGCCAATTGCCTCGGGAAAACGTACCAAGACCAATCTCATTCATGACGGTGATGCCAGCGTCCTTGCACTGCTGGTCAAGCTCCAGCATAGCCGGAGAGACGTAGCTGGTGGTTACAACATGCTTCTTCTGACGAATCGCAGACTTGATGACGGTGGCGTGAAAAGTGTAGGGAATCAAGCTGATGACGAGATCGTGCTTGCCAATCTCAGCGTCCAGGGCCTTCTCGTCCGAAACGTCGAGCGAGATGGGGTTGGCATTCTTGACTCCAGCCGAGAGAGACTTGGCAGACTCGAGGGTTCTGCAAGCTGGTCGGGGGTCAGCAGACTCGTCAACGACAAGATCGCTCTCATCTCAGGTTGTCCATACCAACGGTCACAGCGACGCCAGACTCGGAGAGAATGTCGAGAGTCGGTCTGGTGACGAAACCAGCGCCGAGCATCAAAACCCTAGGGGAGCAGGCAATCTTAGCATCTTTACTCAGAGACGTGCGTCGATAACGGAATGGATGTCCTAGCTTACTTGTGGGAAGTCATGGTGATGCGATTTTCCGAATAGGTGTCGGATTCGTGATTGTGACGCAGGTGTATTTGCTGATGGGCGATTCGCTGCAAACCTGGGAGCTTCACAACTTTTGGATTTGGAGTTTTGCGGAGTCGAGCGTGGGGTTGCAATGATCCGGTCTCGGCCTGTTCCTGGGCCGGCCTCCAGGAGCTCAAGCATCGCGGGGCACTTTCCTTGCGGGGCCGGAAGCTTCTCAGGCTTGCAAGGCAGTTACACGAAATCACAGGTCTCATCTTGAATATCTCAGCAACAAGATGCAGAAAAAGCTCCGTGGGGCTACCATACGGGTATTACAGTACGGCAATACATGGGACTTCTTTTTTACTCAATTCCAAATGCCCTGTGGAGTAATTCATTTATTCGAGGTTGAAAAGAGTGAGTCGATGCTCGATGTACTGGTCCGCTCGGAGCCAGTTAGTCACGCCGGAACGCAAAAGCAGCTCCGCATATCTGGAACGTGCCTTCCGCTCCGCAGCCGGACAAGCCGCCGCTGACGTAAAGCCTCTCCATTCGGCAAGCATGCTCCCCTGTCCTTGCAATTGATCGTGGGTACGGGCAGCTGCAGAGCTCTTATTATCGACAATCAATCCTCCGTCAACATCATGTTCCACACAAAGGTCAATCAATCCACAACAGCGATTATGGCGCTTCGATACCACTGTAAGCCAGAGCTCTGCAGTTTTCTCTGCATGTTGAGCAGACCGAACCTCTTCTCCGAGTCACCGCTTCATCAAGCGAACATTGAGCTCTAGTTTCCATGGCACAACTTGGAATCATCACAAGGACGGCAAATTAATCCACCAACGCGGGTTTGAAACAAGCAAGCAGTCGTTATGATGTTCAGTTATCTAGGTCTGAAGGCTTACAAAAGCAAATCATCGCCTTCTACTCTGTTCCACTACTGCAAGCTGATCCTGCGAGCACGAGCTGCATAATTCCATCTAGCAACTGCCACTGCAATGCGTCAGTCATCTCCACTGTGCATTGCCATGGAGTCGAAGGAGCCAGTGCTGGTCTGCGACTCGCTGTCATCAGAATAGCTGGGATCAAATTCCATCGCCACGGGAAATGCGTCTTTCAAAGCATCGTCAACTAGCAATGCCACGTCTGCGGCACACCCAAAGGATAGACTCCAGCCGGCCCCGCCTTGTCCATATGAGTGGACTATCCTGCTCGGCTTGTCTGCGCCAGGTAGAGCTCGCAGTTCTCGCTCCACTCGAACGTTTCGCTGTCTGAATGGGCGAAGCCCCTGGGCAAGAGGGTACACAGGATCCACACGAGCCTTCTCGAGGCCAGGAAGGAAGGCTTCGCAGCGTTCGCGCATCCGTTTCACACTTGGCGTGTCGAGGGTCAGGTTGAGCGCCGACTCGTTGGGCTGTGCGATCCCGCCAATCAAAAGAATGTTGTCGTTACGGGGTACGAGAAAGATGATCTCGTTGGAATCACTCGCGGCATCGGCCGTGATCGTGAGGGCGGATTCGACTTTGGGAAAGTCTTTGCCATTGTTGATTACGCGTATCAGGGCCCCGCGAATAGGGTAGCAGGAGCTGTCTCCTGCGAGCTCTGTACCAGAGAGGCCGGTAGCGTTGACGATGGCATCAGCGTTAAAGCGCTTGCGCAGCGCCGTTTCTTGGGGCAGCAGATCCCCGGCGATGGTCTCTGTCACAGTTGCCGCGCCTTTGCCCAGGACGAGACTCGTCAGCCACATCATGGCTTTGTCCGTGTCAATGATGGGTGCAAGCAGCTCGTATGCATCCACGGCACCATACTTGGGGTTGACCCTCCGCTGCTTCAGCAATTTGGCGTCATGGCGGAAACCTCTGACGCCACTTGAGATGATCTCTGACATTTTGGAAAACTGAGCAGGGTCGCCTTCAATTGGCCTGGGGAAAAAAAATCCGGATGGCATCATCCTGATACCTGATGCATCTGATAGCCCAGGAACAGATGCAATGGCATCCCAGGCGTGATAGGCTACCATGCACCAGCGTTTGGAATGGGAGAGAGAGATTCGATCTGTGTGAGCGCCGCAAACTGCTGGCGGATATTCCCACAGGGCTCCAGCAATCTGAGCTGTCAACCGATTGTCCGCGCTGTAGTTGGCCCACTCCTTGGAGACAATGGTGACTTTATATCCCTTGTCCAGCAAGACCCAGGCCGTCACAAGACCAGTAACGCTTCCTCCGACAATGAGGATATGAGCAGAGGATGTTTTGGTCTGGACAAGACGTTTGGGGTGAGGCGTGATGTCTCGCCACATGGCAAGTGATGGCATGTGCTGCTGCAACATCATGATAGTGACAAGTACGACGCCTTCAACACTATCGAGCCAATGTCAAATGGAATTCGAAGCAAAGTTTGAGATGAACAATGTGACGACGCTGCGACTGATTGACTGATGTTGAAAGAGTCTTGTGGATTGCAAAAAGATCATCAACGTTCAGCTCTGGGAACTCTGGAGCCTCTTATATGATGCTACGCGGCCCCCACATCGCGGAAAACAGGCCAAGAGCATTGCATGGTACCGAGGCGTATCTTTGTATACATCTGCCTGCGTCTCGAACTCCAAGCATGCCGCCGAGATGCGTTTGTACGAGGCTAGACAGACTGTGGCTGCAGAAGCTTGCGGACAAAGGCCACTGAATGTGGCGTGTGTCCTGCAAAGCGGATTCTCGGTCGGAATTGACATGCACAGCAACGCGCCCTTGAGTGCTGCATGGCCGACCACATGTCCCTTGCTAACTTCTGAAGGAGACTTTTAAGGGCTAATGCGGCAGTTCAAGCAAACGAGAGGACTGTGCTAGACCCAGAATTTGATGGCTGCTGATATTGCTCTCTTGTGTCCCACAGTGCCACCTGAAGTTCGTCTGCGTGCAAAAGGCCGGGGCAGCGAAGTTCCACGCGGTACCGGTCACCGGGCTTGGAATTTCCCAAGATCGTCGCTCTACTGTGTACGACCACGGCAGCTCTTTGCTCCTCCAGATCCATGCTCGGATACTTCCTAGCCTCTTGCCCTAATCGCTCTCCAACTGGACACCAAGACTCGAGACTATGAAGAACTCTGATGATACATACGACATCTTGGACCCGTCATGGTCTAGAATGCTTGACGGAACGCTGGAGGGCACTCGTGACCGGATACTTGCATGTAATGTGAGCATCTCACCTTGTCCATCCTGGCTGTATGACCTGTATCCTGAGTGTTTCTTTGAAACCAGGATTGTCTTCACGTCCGCGGCGGAGGCTCTGCGTTGTTCGCAAATCGGTTCGTGTCATCATGGGACAATAGACTGGTGCTGACTCTGCATGACGGTCCCGCCGGGCGTAAGGTAGGTCAAAGGACGAGAGAGATTCTGTCTTGAGCTGATGCACCGACACAAGTTTGTTTTCCCTCTTCTGTATTAAGTCAGCCATTGCGAGACTTTACCAGGCCAACTTGATTAAACTGGCCGACAACCCCACCTATCTCTTATTTGTTATGGATGATTTGCTGGGTGCCGAGGTGTGTATCAGATCGGCTGACTGACTCCACATCAGGAGAGTCAAAGGCGTCTTACAAGTTTTGTTGTCGAGCCTCGTATAACGCATCTAGGCAATTGTCACGAACACGGCTCTAGCGGGAAATTGACTCCGCGCACTCAGCCTTGTGAGTTCATAGGGCTGAACTACGTTCCACAAGCCTAGGTTCTCCTGCATGCGGAGAGCTTGGCGAGAGGATTTATGGTGATCAAGTGATGGGTTGACACAACATGTACATGCAGCAAGTGATGCTTACTTGGTTACACCGCTTTGATTGGTGCTCTTCAGTGGTTTGCTTGCACTAACTAATTTCCTAACTGACCAAAAGGCTCACCGGGCGCCACGCGGGACGCGTCAGTTTCTATCCAACGCCCAAGTTTATTACCGGATTGGTTCATTTTTATGCTGTTGGCTGCCATGTAAGATGGACACACACACCTTGATTCGCCTAATCTGGTACTTGCTTTGGGCTTCCGAGATGCTGTCAAGGATTGTACGTGATGGAATGCAATGCGAGGACTATCACGAGATGGCAAAACCGTGCAGGCCCAAGACTGCTGGCTCTGCGTTTGTAAGTCGTGCTATTGACTTACTGAATCTGCTGGTGATGGTGGGAAAGATTCTTCTGCGTAGAAGGGCGCGGTTGTCATAAGGCTCAAGTGGACTTCAGGCCAGTACATGCTGGCAGATCCTCTATTTGACTAGGCAACTGGATTACACACTTGGCGAAACCATTAATAGCGAATTCAGTCCTACTTGCAAGCAACTGCTAAGCCATTCACTTTGGGAGCGAGGCGGTGAAAACAAGACCTGCAACATCGAAGATACAATAAGTAATATGACTGCACTTAGTCGACCATCTCATGTACTCCTATAATGGCTGTGATGTACCCGCACTCTATAGAGCTACGCAAGTATCTTGGCCATTATCGTCTGTGCTTCCCATCGGCGCAACCCGATGCATGTTTCCTGTCAGTAAGTGGGTTACCAACCTGTGATCATCGTCCAGCCATCTCAACCAGATCAGCAGCGAGAGATGCACCGCGATCCCTCGGACCATATCTTGACACCGTTTCTCTTGTGCAATGTGACTTTTGACGCTACTTCTAGACACCGACCTTACTCCGTGGTCGACTTTTGTTCCCTTACACAAGTTGAGCATTTGATGCTTTGCCAGTGATTCGTCAGCGTTGAGCCTCATTGTCATCTTTGTGATCATCACCGTTGTTCTCTTGGGTATAAAACTAAAACTGTTAGCAGTATGCGTCGATTTCGGACTAATGCATATGCTCAGCCTGCTTTGGCATCGTACTTTGTCCACTCTTTTAACACTCCGGTATGGTACGGTACAAAGTCAAACGTGAATTATCTCTCATGCCATTTTAAGCTTACCTCGATGCCTCGGTTTGTAGCCAAGATAGTCTCGATTATGACCGACACAATACATGATATGTCGTATCACTTGCCATAGAAGTGTCCATTGTGAAGCAGAGTTAGCCACTGCCCGACCTCTTGGCTGTGTACGTACGGAGATTGAGCCCCTAGTCTCAGGCTATGATCAATGGATTGACATCAACATCACGAAGACCTCAAGCCACAGTGGTCCAGACTGCAAAGTGGGTTTGTGATCTCACGCCTCGCCCCCGTCTCGCTTTCAAATCCCGGGTACCTCGCTTTTTGCCTAGTAACAGCAGGATTGGACCACCATCTACCGTTGATTCATCACAAATGATTCGAGTTCGACCCACAGTACTTGCTGGGTTCAAGTTTTCCATATCCATACCCGCACACTGTACTTTAGTCCATAGGCATGCATGCATGCACGTAAGATGGTGAGACAGAGGCTCATTCGGGTCTTCCTGAACGCCTTCTGCCCACCTTCCACGGGTTCCCGTTCATGATCTCCACGTAGCCAAGTACACACATAATCACGAGGCTCCATAGATTAGCAAGCCCCTTTACGGCCGTGGTCGCTGATACACGTGTGAATGATCCCCACTGGGCCGGCCGAGATGTAAAGATCCATACCACAAGTACCGTAGGGCTGAGAGGCAGGCAGGGGTTTGGATGGATCCCTGCGACTGGGCGTTGTCAATCGGGAGTGGATCTGATTCCAGACGTTTGCAATATCCCCATGCTCACCCTCGAGCTGCGTTCGAGCCTTAGTTCTTACGTACATTTCAATACATTGTGGCACTGTTCGCATGGACATGCCTACAATGGATAGAGTATTAGATAGGCAGAGTAGATAAGAAGGTAGGGAGGTAAGCTTGGACTGCATTTGTACCACCAATTGACGAAGTGTTCAAAGGATCAGACCAGTCCATGTAATGTATGATGCAGGGTGGAGGAATTGAGCCTCACTTTTCTTTCTTATCTGAACAAACCCATTCGTTCCATCATGACCGCTTCGAGAAGAGGCAGCAATCACTATACAGGGGTCAAATGTTGAGTCGATACATACAATTTCTTCCATTCTGTTGCTCAATCACCAGCCTCGTGTGTTTGGCGAGAGCGTGTGTGAGCGGGTCTAAGTATGTCTGCTCGACAATCGCTAGCTGGGGTCAATTTCACTCTTTCTCGTCATAATAGACGGGTGCCTCCTTGGCTTTCCTCCTCCGAGTGAGCTGCTAGCTCGGATGATCAACTCTCATCCAATATGCATGTATACTTGCAGAAGGACAGCTGGCATCTCTCGTCCGGGCCAGCCTCGGACTTTTATCCAATCGCTCGCTCTCAGGGTTTTTGGCACAGATTTGTTGAGCCGCAACTCTGTCCACACGTCCACAAGCATACGTGAGCCTTGTATACCGCCCCTCGGCTACTGCTGCCTAACGATGGAAAGCGAAAATCCCAACCTCGTGTGTTTCCAATCCATGTTCCAAGCGTATCAATCTTGAGTGATACTTGACTTGACTCACGCCATCACATTGGATCACCGCAATTATGCAAAGTAGCTCTTCCAGAGGACACCCTCTAGATCCTCGAGCTGTTCGGATGTAAAGTACTGCAGGAAAACGCGCAATGTTAATCAATTATGTGACAAAACTGGATTATTACCTGGGATTCTCTGTCTTACCTTTTGATCAACCATCCAGCTATCCTGCCTCGTCTTCTTGAATTCTGCAAGAATACTCTTGGCAGCCTTGCCGACTACACCGGGATCTGTAGCCGGCCGCCGAGCAAGGTGAGCAAGGACATCAGGCATCCAAAGCGGCGGGGGCGTGGCATATGGGAACGCTTCAATGATCGCGCCCAGGCCCAGTACCGCAGCGTGTCGTCGCACAATTTGCTTTTGCGAATCAACAGGCGTATCTGTGCCGCCAGGATGCTTACGCTTGGGCATTGGGTTGTTATGAAGCTGCTGCTTGAAGCGCACAATAAGGTTCTGGATGATCGGGGTACGGATCTTGGCTGGTGAACAACGAATTATGCCTGCCAGTGTGGCTGAAGCACAGTCACGAACTTCGAGTTGCGGGTCTGCGAGCATGTCACCCACAGCGTCAAAAAGCATTTGTCGATTGGCTGGAGATGTCAAGAACAGGCGTCTGAAGTAGATGACCTGCATGTTGACCAAAGCTCGCAGGCGTTGATGCCACGACGCGGCTGACCTGCCAATCCGAATAAGAGCCTTGATGAATGGCTCATCCTCTCCATCTCGGAATGGGATGTTGGCAAGGTGCCGGTAGACATGATAGGCAAGTCGCATAAGTTCAGGATCCTCCTTGACGTCCATCATGTGGAGTAGTTGGTCAATGAATGGGTCGGGGAAGAAGGGCACAAGTTGCGTACACTCCTGGGAACTGAGCGTTGAGTCGAGCCAAGTTAGGACCGTTTTGGATCCGTTGGTATAGCTGGATGGCTCTTGCTGGCCAGGTGTGCGCTCGTGTCTCCACTTCTCTAAACGGGAAAAAACCTCCTTGATGGTAGCGGTGAACTCGTCGGATGGACTGTAAGGCCGGGTGCCCAGTGATGATGCGGTCGTGTTGTTGTTGAGCAGTGCTGTGACATTCGGGAATGATTCGTGGTAGCGCGTGCGGTAGATTGTGGCGATGACCCTGCCCATCGCTTCTCGTACAGACTTGTAAGGATGGTCAATGTGTGCCAAGAAATTTTCCAGAATTGGCTTCTCCAACCGGAAGTGCCAGCCACCGTCGTTGATGAGGATCTCAAGCAATTGCAGCTTGGATGCTTCTTTGAAAGCAGCGTTCGACGACATGTCGAGTCGGAACGAGCTTAAAGTCTCCACAATTTGATGACAGCGGCGAGGGTCCTTGGCGTCAACTGTTAGGTGTAAGCAAGTTACCCAATACTGCAGATTGTCTGGAGTCAAGGAGTCGGCAAAAATGCCTAGCATCATGGGAGCCACAAAGTCCCACACTTTCTGCCTGTATTCCTTAGGGTCATCGATACCGCCTGCTAGCAACGCTCCTAGAATCTCAGCAGTAGCGCGATGCTGGTGCTTGTCGCTTCCGTCGCCATACACCTCCTTGATGAGCTCAATGATGTCCTCGAACTTAATGGCAGCAACGCCATAGTGAACAAGATCAAAGGCGTGCATCAGAAGAACCACATTTTGCATCCGGAATTTGTCCGCACTGGAATCCCGTGGCTCTTGCTTGAGAAAGTCAAAGCATGTAGAGAACCATTCCTTGGTCAGAAGTTGACCAATCTGCTGTCGCGCGTTGGTCTCCGTTTCATCATATGCCAGGAATGGCTTAGGGTCAGCCTTGGACGCTCCAAACTGCTTCCCCCACACGAGCCATCCAGGATGGTCGGCGTCGACAAAGTATTTGACCTCGTCAAAGTTCGCAAACGAATCAAGGTACTTGACAGTCCACTGTGAGTCGTCTGAGGGCACGTCGACATCCAAATGCACGTTGTCGTTATCCTTCTCTAGCAGATAGTTCCGGTAGTCGTGACTATAGACCGCTCGCAGATCGATACAGGAGAATATGCTAGAAAAGGCCAGTTGATGGTTCGCTCTCAGTCCCGGGTGGTCATCGTTGGTGCCCTGTACAACGAGATCAATGAAGCTTGGTGGAACCAGCGTGTCGAAGCGCAGGCACAAATTGGTTGCGAAGATGGTGCATTTTACAGCGACCTTCCAGTGGGCCGACTTGGCAATGTCGATGAGCTCTAAACCTAGATTGTGCTTCTTTGTCTCGACTCTCTGTCTCCGCTCCAAAATGAAGTCATTTCTGGTTTGAATAACCTTTGAACAATCTTCCGATGGTTTAATCGAGTCCAGAACGCTATCGTCCAAGATGACCATCCGCTCAAAGGGCTTACCAAACTCGAGCAGTGGATACAGCGAGGTTGTAAGAAGTTGTTGAATGGACGCCTTGTCAACGCTAGCCGTCTTGATGTACAGCCGCATCAGGTCGGGAGCAAAGCGCCAGTCTTTGAGAAGTGTTTTGATCAGCGTCGTAAAGAGCAGGGTATACATTGCACCCTTGATGCGATCCGGGTCATTCTCTTCCAGTGCTTGCTGGAATTTGTCGAGAATGACAGGAATTACCAACGGGCGACCGCCTATCAGCACTTTGAGAGACGAGTCTTGTGCTCCTTGGGCGACTCGACGAACATCAGCATACGACGAGACACACGACTCGGCAAGATCAAGAAGCAATCTCTTGTCAAGTTCACTCTTTTGTCTATAGGACGAGTTGTACTTGACGCGTTGGAGCTGATATGCATCTGCCCTCTTGACAAGGAGCGGTCGAGGATAAATCTTGCGCAAACCCGGAATCTTGAATGGTGTCACATCGGCCTTGTATAATCTTGAGAGCCTCTCCAAGGGATGAGCGGACCGTTCGATGCCCACGTCTGTGATCCACGTCCTGTAGGTGGCGTAAAGAGCTGTAAAACAGGTCACATCATCTTCTTGGTTGGTGTTCAGGAAATTGTGCGTCTTGGACAGTAGTCGTCCAACGCTTTCTCGAGTTTCGTGGAGACGAGTGTATAGCGGACTGTTTGCATCGAGGATGTAACCAGATGGGTAACGGTACTGTCTCTTCAGCTCTTCATCGTCGGCAACCTCAGCCAGAGGATCCTCGTCGTCTTTCATGATTTCACCGCCATCGTCTTCAATGCGACCCGTCTCTGTTGTACTGCTATTGGCTTCGCCAGCGGCCTTTTTGGGGTCAAACAGAGCAGAAGCCCCTGAAATGACAAGTCTCAGTTGTGTGAGTTGTCTGGAAACCTCGTCGCCCCATTCCTTATTCTTGCCCTTGCGGCTAACCGGAGTCTGGTCGCTCATCAGAAGCTCTAGCCGCTGCGCAGCGGCACCAGCCTGAGACTCAAAGAGCTCCACAGCAAAAAGAACTTCTTCTGTCGAAGGGCGATGCCACCTCACCGTCAGATCTGCGGGTGAAGTTGTCCGGCCCCAGTCCTCTACGCTGACTCCCTTCTTGATAGTCTCGGGCTCAAACAGGCAAGTGTCGATGGAGTAGGTATGCGTGAGATTCAAGAGCAGGTGGTGAATGAAGTTGGAAATGTGGATCGTAGGAATGCCACGACACTTTTCCTGCATGTACTGCGCGATGCTGAAGAGTTCAGACTTGTACTTCAAGACCTCGGCACCCACGTTGACCACGGTCATGCTGAGCATGCTGACATGCCACACAAGCGCGCGGTCGCGGGGTAGCACATCGGTTCCGCTACTGCGATCAGAGGCTGCTCCATTATAGTCGATCTCATTGCGGATGTTGACGATCAACATGGGTATGAACGTCTTGAGCGTCTTCTCTGGATGCACCTTGCACAGCGCGTTGCAAATCCAAGCCATCGCATCCCGAGCCTGGTGTACGACATGTGACGAGACAAAGTTGGCAACTTTCTCGAGGGCCAAGTCGAACAACTCGGGAGAAAGTGACGCAAAGAGCGGCGTCAAGGCTGCAGGCAATGTGTTGATGACATTGTCCTCGGGAGAGTTCGCTCGCACTTGAGATGCGTCTGGCAGGTTCTCAAGAAGCGCAAAGACCTTCCCTAGTAGCGTAATCACAAATTCACCAAAGCCGGCTGTCGAAGACCGGACGATGTTCGCCTCGTCCTCGTCAGAGAGCTCTTCTTTGTAGTTGATCTGCACGTCTTGACCCTCGAGCTCCATCCGCTCCATCTGGCCTTGTACCCATTGGACCGCTAGTGAAGTATCAACGATGCCAGAATCCTTGCCTGCCAGTGGAACAAAGGGAATGCTATAAGCAACGCTTTGTATGAAGCTGAGCGTATATTGCGTCTTTCCCAAATCATTCGCATCGATACCAGGCAGCGCCAGGGCAAGCAGAGCAGTAAGATGACAACGGAAGCCCTTGTTCTTTGACATGACATTCGCCAACATCATCAAGCCGTTGAGACTTGACGAAGTACGATGCACCTCGACCAAGCCCTGCAAACTCGGATAGAATCTCTGTAGAGCACCAGGCAATATGATGTCTGGTTCGAGATATGCAAGCCATTGGAGCGTGGAAGTGTAATAGCTAACCACCTTCATGCTCTTGGCAAAGAGACCCATGAAAACGACCTCTTTCAGAATCAAGACGAACTCTTTTTTGAGCTCGGCGTTTATCCTGCGGTCTGCGGGGGTATCTAGCTCTCCAGTCTGTTCTCTATTCCAACGAGACACGAAGCCGTGGGTGAGGAAGAAGACAAACTGGGCTAGAAAGTTGGTCCACGAGCCCTGATTTGACGGATGGAAAAAAGTGTCGATGGACTCAATCAAGCCTTGCAGATTCGACAAGACAGAGTTGTCTGCCTTGAGGCATTTGGGCGAGAGTGAGTGAACGATCCACCGAGCAATAACATGGGGCACCGGGTGCTTCTTCTTGTCTCTTTCGAGGTAGATAGCGGCGCCCATGGAGAAATCGAGATTCGCGTAGGGCGAATTGGCCTGACCAACTGGAATCTCTGTGAGACGCAGTATGGCAGTAAAGATGAGGTCTGATTGGTCGCGACTGAAAATGCCATGCTCTGAAAAGGGTACATGCGTGCAGCTCAGGTAGTCCCGAGATACTCGCGAGAAGATATCGAGGAAAAAGATATCAAATGACTTGGACCTCGTCATGAGGGACCATAGATGGAAGTAGGTGGGCAGGTAATCGGCTGGCTTGGACAATGCATCAGAAGGCAAACTTGGTGCCGTAGGAACCATGACATTAATAGCAGCCACCACCGTATAGGCACAGGACAAGTCTGATGTGCTGAAAAATGGTAAGAATTCCTCCAACATCTCCTTGCGATCGCTTGGGTCGAAGTATGTTTGCGCATGCATAGCAAGTTTGAGCAGATGCCTGCCGCTCTTTCTTCTGCTCGCTTGGTGCGCCGGGACTTCTGATGGAAATACCAAGCCCTTGATTTCTTTCCACAGCGGCCGCCAGTCCAGATAGAGGTCATCGCCGGGCTTTACGTAGGTCTTCTTCCTGTCAAGCACGAAACAAGTCAGCACTCCATCAATGTCCGAGCCATGGCTGTCGTAGGAGATGATGCTCGTGTGGCAGGGACGACTTACTTGGTCAACGTGATGACCATTCTAGTAAAACGATCAGCGGTGTTGCCGTCCAGACCCGGCGCTAGAGCGAGATGGTAGTAGAGCTTGGCCAGACTGGCGCGCAGCTCGCGAACCATTTCGAACTTCAGGTTCAGCCATCCTTGCAGTTCCCTCGTCCAGTGGAGGGCGCCTGGCGAGAAGTCTTCTGCCTTGATGGCGATGTATAGGTTCTTGAGGATGCCGGACAGGGCGGCGTCGCGCTCGTCTTCTTCCTCGACCGCAAAGGGCAACTGAGAGAAGTAGGCAAAGGTTCGCGGGCGATAGCGCTTCTTGTCGTCTTCGTCTGGAGTGAGGACCGGCACGCCGGGAGAAGTCGAGCGCGATATGGTATCGACGGAAGAGAGGTTCTGGATCAGGAAGTGGGATGCTTGTGCATGTGCAGCCGCAGCTGACATGGCAGCAGCTGAAGACGAGTGCGAGTCGGGTATGTCATCCATCTTGGCGACTGTTCGTGAGGCAAGGCGTCAGACAGGCTGGATTGCCTTGGTCGCGGCGGGCGGCAGATCGGTGACCCGCCAAAGTGGAGGGCAAATGAACTCGTTGATGCTAGACTATCGCGTAACGGTGGTGTGAGGAGATGGCGGAAGTGATGCAGTGCGGTCAAAGAGCAGTAGCTAGGTACCTGGGTGGCGATGGCAAAAGGCACCAGGGCCTAAGACGAACGCAGCGCCGTGCAGCTGAACGTAGAGGCCAAGATCCGCCGTCGAGCTCGCGGCAAAGGCAGAGTCGCAGCGTTTGTGATGGGTATGGTAAAGGCACTGGGTCGATTGGAACAATGGCCCAATGCGCTGAGCTTGGGAAAAGGCCCGGCAGCTTGGGTCGGGCGGACACTGGGAGTGGTGATGATGATGATGATGATGGGTGGTGGTCGATAAGTAAAGTCGATAACGAGCGCGTGACGCTTTGGGACTTGCTGGGCGGCCAGCTCCAGTGACAAGGCACCCGAGAGCTTTCGTCACAGCAACGGGAAGGACCTGAACCTGGAACGGAGCGCCCCACTTTTGGCTGCTGTGCGGAGCTCAGCCAGCTCGCCTTAGCGATACCGACCGCCTGCAGGGTGCAAAGTCAGCTTCTGGCCGTGGGGTAGCAGGGTAGCTCCAGCTGCACCCTCTCACTGAGCCTCAGCCGCTGTGTTGGACCCCTAAATGCGGCCACAGGGCCTAATGTTATCCACTGGCTGATGTGGCTCCCAGCTCTCGAGTGCGAGGTTATCAAACCAGTAAGTGCGCACAAATAGTTTGTCTTTCAAAAGTTTACGAGACTACTTTGGGCAGCCTCGTGGCACTCGTCTCCCTTTATAACCTAGTCGACTGCCACGAGTCCCCCTGAGCAGAGCCAGCTTGAGCCCTGTCAGCTCCCGATCTGTCCTCGGCGAGGGAGGCAGCGATCTGCTTGACGTGGTCATAGTTAGCGCTGCTCTCGCCCGCACTTTTGTACGATGCAAGCACAAAACGGCACTTGATAAAGAAGCTTCCATGGTACTCCCAAGGCAGACAGACCATCTGCGTGTTTCCGCGCGTTTGCTGCTTGCCTACGGTAAGCTATCCAGAACATTTTGCGCCTGCTGCCGAGGTATCCGTACAGCAGCTTGCACACTTACTGCTAGGTACTAAACTACAGCTGTCAGCAAAGGTCAGTATATCAACTACAAAGAGGGGGCGAAAGTCGAAGATGAAGGCGAATCCCTTTTGCGACATCTACACGAAATTGTAAAGACTGAAGTGACCGGTTAGGCTCTCAGCGCCGGTTTCACTGTTTTACATTCAAGGCAGATATGTAGTAAGCATATATTACGTGCCATTGAAACACTATGCGCGGTTGTCCTAGGCCACGTCTTCATATGTTTCTTGATCAATTTTACTGACAAGGACCTAGTGCAAGATCATCATGTAAACCAGGAGATTTGACAGCTTAGCTAAAGCGCCCGATGTTGCCTTACCAACGGTGGCTGAGTGAGTGATGAAGATGAGATGATACAGGAACACCCAGACCGAAGAGTCCTTTGATGTGTTGTCAACACATGTTGATCAACCCCAAATAGTCCCAAAGCATCACTTCCTTATCGAGTAAACGCCAGATGTCCAATGCTTCCATCTAGTAACAACACAGCCCAACTAGATCAGCAATAAAGAATCGAGGTCAAGTGAGGTTTGTTCCAAGACAATAAGGTGAGTAAAAAGTAGGAAACGACGATTGACGGGAAATTGCCGGTTCCATCAAGGATCAAGAACACAAGTCATGCTGTTAGAGATACGATCCAATTCGTCTGCGCAGCCCGCTTCAGTCCATACGTAGTCGTACTTTTCTTTCAGACATCGAATTGGGGCTCGGCATAGAGGTCTCATTGTCCCTCAGAAAGGATCGTGCAAAGCGTGAGTTTGTTGATGGCTGTTGCTCGAATGATGCCTGGGACGAGGCGTAGTAAGCTATATGTATCAGAATTTAGATCAGTACTCCGTATATACCTAGGTAGGCAAGTAAACCGGCGCCAACCCTTCGTAGTCTCGAACATCAATTTGCAAAACGAATGATGGTGTATTGATAGCAAGACGTACCCGATCCTGCAGCAGCGGCAGCAGCAGCAATGGCGACTATCCGCGTCGTGACTGGTAGACCCGCTCGTAGCCTTGTCGCCTTTTTGACGACTGGCTGCATAGTGGGGTAGTCGAATCTGGGGAGAGCCCCGCCGAACGAGTTGGTCGTCATAGTATTTGATATTTTAAGAATCGATGTTTGATACGACGGTCTTGAAGCAGATAGAGAAGACGGGCAAATGCCCAAGACTAGAGTTGTTTGCGATGTGGGTAGTCTGGTGATGGTGATGGTCGAGGTGGGTGATGATGGTCTGCTCTCCCACTTCAAGACACACTCTGTTGAGCGGATAGGGCTTAAATAAAGAGAAAGCCTCTTTCACATATCTTTCCGATTACCATGTTGGCTATGCTGGAATTGTTTGTCTGTTTGTTTGATGCTTTGTCTCCCTTGCTACGAATATGGGCACTTATGGTGCCTCACTTTGCCGTCACGGGTGTAAAGCATGGTCAAATGTATGCCCTGAAGTGGCACGATGGTTTGCGGCTGCTCAAATAGACGTGGCGTGGTGCAAGATGAGAGTGATGAGAGAGTGGAACCACTTCGCATGCCTTGTCGAGGCCTGTGCGACAGCGACCAGTGCTGCCAGCCCATTATCGACGGCCAAGGTGATTCTCTGAAAGGCTGACCATTTCCGATTGCTGCATTCGTTGGCCCGAACTTGCTTATTTAATACACCTACCTGTCGATGAGTGGGATGTTGATTGACGCATCTGGTGTTTCGAGAATTCCATTCCGGCTGGAAAAGTGTTCCTCAACACCCGTCAGCTTGAGATTGGCAGTTGAGAGCACGACTGTTGGTTCCGGGATATTATCGTATTGTCTTTGAGCTGGAAGAAGCAAGGAAAAATCGAATGATCTTGGATTTGGATTATACATTTGTCCTTTGCAATCCTGTAGCCTCGAGATAACAAGAGCTTGCTTGTGTCGAGGGATGATCTTTCGTCACTAAATCTTCTTTGAGTTTCACATCTCCCCTTGAATGGTCTTCGCGAAATTCATGCTCACACTCACTCAGCTTACTTCAAGCCCCGCAAACTCCTATACCAATAGCGACGAACCGAAGAATCCTCCCAAGAAAGCATTATCAGCGATGCTTCTCGGTCAGCCCGGCAAAGACGAAATCTTGCAGCCAGCGCACACTTTGAGGGACAGTCTGTGTGTCTATTATTGACTCCTGGTGGATGACAGGAATCATGATCAAGAGAACGGTAGACGAGATTCGTCGACATAAATTCCCCAAAGCACTATATCCCTATGGGCGGCGGGTATTGATTGCAGCCTTCTGATACTGCTCTTTACTTCCAACATTGAAATTCACGCCCAAGTTTTGGTGCAGCAATACAGCATCGTCTTGAGCCTGGTTGCCGATCAATAATGCTGATGTAGTACGACGCACTCAGCGTTGGGTGGGGGCAGATGGTCAATGATTCGCTTGTGTACGTAGCTGATGACTGGACGGAGACTGGCTGCTTATCCGATAAACACTTGGTCCTGATATCCTGCAAATCAGCTATCCAACATACACAAACACATGGGCATCCAGCCCTCGACTCAGCTGTTGCAACCACGACATTGAAGCGGCAGTAGCAGTGGCAGCGGTGCGATGCAGGTGGCCGTAGTGTTCTATAGGTTGCGAAGGACAACTTTGGCCAACGCAACAGCATGTTTGAGCTGCACGATCTCGATAGCGCGTGGCTAGGATTCAGCACACTAAGGCTGCGCTGCTAGATTGTCGACAGTGGTCTATGGTGTCGTAACTTTGTACGTCCAACTGTGGAGCGTGCATTGCGAAGCAGGGAGTCGCTCACTCAGCAGCGTCAGCGAAGATCGTCGCAAGGATCGTCTTTGCCCGTCCCCACGTGCGTATGCCATCTTGGCTTTATCCCAGGCTAAGAGGTAGTACCCAGTCAGCCGGTAGCAGCCCAAGTGGTGACGTGACAAGGGGCGCTGCGCCAGCGGGATGCAGCCACTGCAGCTCGGCAGCTATTTTTACCCCGACGGTCCTCAAGCCTTGTCTTGTCTTGTGTCGTGCATATTCCTGCAACGCAAGTTTCAAGATGTCTACCAGTCCGTGGCAATTCTCGCAGTCGATATCGCAGGTGCGTACAGACGTCTTGATCCAGGCATCGATGGGGTTCTTGTTTTGAGATTTGGGTATGCCCGTACTGCCAGAGAAACTGGAGGATGTCTCGACCTGTTTGTCGATCTCGCCCCCACTGTCGATGCACTGAGGCCTTCTTCAGCTGGAACAATGGGCGTGTCTGTGGCGGAAGCCACTTGGTCAGCAGCGTTGGAAAGAAACGTCTTGGGCGTGGCAAGTGCAACATGTTGCAGGCTGCGTTGAGCATCGCGACTTTTCGGAATGGACGACCAAATAGAGCAGTCTGGACCCAGAATCCGAGAGCCCAAAGACGGAAGGTTCATTGTTCTTGCTAGTGTCTCTCAGCGCGTGTACAAGCACCCGTCCACGGAATTCTACCGCTTACAGGCGCTGATGCGGCAGCACTTGGAGGACTCCAAGCTCTGCTAGCACTGAGCGGGTGCGCTACGCTGCGGGTAGACTAGCGCCTCAAATGTGCTCCAGAAGGGGGCCGTTGGGTACTGAAAAGTACCCCCGGTACCTGGGTACGTACCCATGTACTCCCACGATGTGTCTTTGCCATCAATTCTGACGACCCGTGCTCCCGACCTTTCTTCTACCTCTCCACCTCCAACCTCCAGAACCCCAGCATGCTCTCGATCCTGCTGTTTGCAGCTGATGAAGTCGACAGCCTTTTTGGATATTTGGGACTTTCTGCAAGCTTCTCTGGCAGCTGACAGGCACTAGCCCAACCCGCTGCGCGCGCTTCTCATCGCCGCCAACCAGCATGCCTCCTCCAGCCTCAGCTTCCAGCGCCCAGTGGGTCCATTCGCATCCAGTGTGGACTGGCAACGTGTTGCAGCGTCTCACTCTCACAGGTTTTATATCACGTTGGCTCTTCTTGTCGGGTTTGCTTTCCGCTCTTGCAGCCTCATCGTCCCTCTGGTGGATGCTCTGGACGTGACATGTCACCCGTCGCTCGTCGCTCTTCTGCTCCACGAGGCTCTGGTTTCCGCTCTTTGATCTCTTGTGCCAGGACTTCCATCATATGACAGAGAATTGCACGCTCTCGAAAGCCACTTTACGTGTCGCAACGAGGCCGGCGAGTGTGCGATATTCGGCCGTGCGGGTGCTCCCACTAATCATTCTTGGAGACGAAGCCAGCCGTGCGGCGCATATGCTTGCCAGTCAACGAATGCCTTGGTTGCTGGCAACAGTCGCTCTTTGAAAAGATCCATCGCGCCTGTTGGTTCGCGCAGCTACCCTTGCTACCATGATCGTTGCAGCCATGAATTCTTGAAAGGATTATGCAGCTCAGCCTCCTTCGCAGAAGAATGACCGCCAACCGCATCCGGCAGCGATCCTGGCTGTCAGACAAGCGAACTGGGCGTACAACACCACACTCAACAGATGCCAACATGCCACGTCCTCAAAGCAAGCCCAGCTCGATGTTATGGTGGCGTCTCGTCTGGGGCGCACATGCCATGTGGGACCGTGTAAGCGCACGACAACCCAGGCCGAGCCGACAAGTGTGTGGCATGGAAATCCTACGCTCCACTTTGCCTTTCTTTTTTTGGATGGGCATCGGCTACTTGACATGCTGCGGTGTAAGTAGCATTGAGACATCTCTTTGACGGTCCTCAGCCGCGCTTTCGCGGCGTATCGAGCCTTTGTTATGCGCCAGTTTGGTGGAATAAAGCACAAAGTCACAAAATGATTCTCCGCCTAGTGACTTTGCGAAAGTCCTCCATTACTGAAGTCGTGACTTTGTGCTCATTTCTCAGCTCTCTGGCTCAAAGACTCTTATGGTTTATAAGATGGCAAGATCCGCTTCTCGTATCGAGGTGTATTGCTTGTATTCAGCGATATTAGACAGACAAACAGTTCTGACAACACAGCCTTCTGACACCCATTATCAGACCTCGCCTACTTTCAACTACCGACTCCTCAACGCCAAGTAACTGCTCGCCCATATACACCAAGCATATATTCTGTTACGCCACTCAACTTGTGGAGACCATCAGCGCCCATGTTCTCTACCGCTGACAGCAACCTGCTGGAGCTTCACTTTGCTGCCTCGGACTCAAAATGGGCCTCACACGCAAGCAGCAGCAGCAGCAGCAGCAGCAGCCAAACGTCCCGCTCGCGATGGTGGATGAGTCTCTTACAGAGACGTTAGACTGGAAGCCCAATCGGAACGAACTGATGGTCATGTTCGTACTGGGCATGGTTTCTCTGATGGTCTCTCTCGATGCTACCGTCATTGTTACTTCGTTGAGTGTAAGTTTATCCTACTTTGCTTGCTCTTGTGTCCATATCGCTTCTCAATCACACACGCAATTGCGCTTGATACTGATTCTGGCTTTTGTGCATCCGTCAGTCTATGGTGGAAGACCTCAAGGGCACGACGACACAAGGAATATGGGTCGGCACCGCATATCTCCTTTCCCAGGCCGTAGCCATGCCGGTGCTATCCTCCTTGTCCGACATTTTTGGCCGCCCTATCTTGCTTATCTTCTCCATTTTGATGTTTACCGCTGGCTCACTCATCTGTGTCACATCTGACACAATATCCCAGCTTCTTGCAGGCCGTGCAGTTCAAGGCACAGGTGGTGGTGGTGTTGTGGTCATATCCATGGTCGTCTTTACCGACATTGTTCCTCTCCGGTATAGACCCAAATGGTGAGTCCGGCCTCTGTGAATCTCTCATGTACCTCAACTATTTGAACCCTTGACTAATGAAATTCTGGTCCTCAGGTATGGAACCGTCCAGGGCGCTTGGGCTCTTGGTACCTGCATTGGCCCAGTCATTGGAGGAGCCATTGCGCAAAACACAACATGGCGCTGGGTTTTTTATATTATGTTCCCCTTTTGCGCTTTCGGACTGGTTGCCATCCCACTGCTACTGACCATCAAGGCTCGCACGGAGACCATTGGCACGAAGCTGAAACGGGTGGACTGGGCTGGCTCGCTCGCTTTCATGGCTAGCGCCACCTCTTTCTTGGTTGCCATTTCGTGGGGAGGGTCCCAATTCTCCTGGTCAAGCGCAGCCACCATCGCCCCATTGGCCGCTGGAGTCGCAGGACTGCTCGTTGTGGCGGCGTGGGAGCGATACATGGCCAAAGAGCCCATCATGCCACACGCGCTGTTCCACAACGTAGCCGCAATCGCCACTTATGCCTGCAGCGCTGCGCAGGGCCTGCTCCTGTTCGGCCAACTCTACTACATCCCTTTCTACTTCATGGCAGTCCTCGCCTACAGCCCCATCAATACAGGCGTCTCCATGCTCCCCGTAACGCTGACACTCGTGCCCTCGTCCATTGTCACCGGCGCACTCATCACCCGCTACAACAACTATCGCTGGCCCATATCAGTCGGCTGGGCTGTGTGCACCGTCGGCTGCGGCCTCCTCACCATGTGGGACGCCGACACCCATGTCGCCATCTGGGTCATCTCCCTCATGATCCTCGGCTTCGGCCACGGCGCCATCCTCAACGCGCAGGGCTTCTCCGCGCAGGCCATCTGCCACAGCGGCGACGAGGCTTCAGCTGCTGCAATGTACGCCTTCATGCGCCACTTTGGCTCCGCGCTCGGCGTCGGCATCGGCGGCACCGCTTTCCAGAACATCATGGCGCTCAAGCTGGGCTGGCTCAACCTGCCTACCACCATCGCCAACAATGCCGAGGGTTTTATCCCGCAGCTGCTCGCCATGCCCGCGGGCGCAGAAAAGGAAGCCATCCTCTCAGCCTACGTGTTTGGCGTCAAGGGCGTGTTCCGTGTCTACCTGGGCATCGCCGGCGTGGCCTTTCTTGCATCTCTGCTCGTCAAGCACTATGATATGAACAAGGAGCTGCACACCGAACATAAGCTGCGGGAGAACCACTTGTCGCGTATTGTGGGCGGGCAGTTCCACTACCACCACAAGAGCAGCAGTAGCAACGCCTCGGTCATGTCGACGCCTAAAGGACCGGCGCTGGTGGGCATTGCTGCTGTCGCTGCTAGTAACGAAACAACAGCGAGGAATAGCATCTCGATGGAAGGTGGCGAGACACCACTGTCGAGTGGTTCCAGCTGCACGAAATGGGACATCCAAAGCCCGCCGCCAGTAGCGCTCAAGGAGAAGAGGTCACGGTCGAGATCGAGATCGAGATCGGTATCCTCCAAGAGTCGAGCAGCATCACTGGAGCGGCCTCCGACTGCCAGGACAGTTATGGCTGATGCTGATGCCAATATTGAACCTAGTATTGAGGCTCAAGACTTAGAGGGAGCCGAGCACCAGTCTGAGACCGTGGGCGTTGCAAAATAAAACATCAAGCCGAAGTCAAGCAAAAAGAAAAAAAGAAAAAAAAATAGGGGGGGGGCATTGAAAATGATGAAGAGCGAGGCTCAGGGGTTCAGGGGTTCTTTCTCATTTAGTCTATACTTATCATGATGTCGAGACGACTTTCTTTTGTTTATACAGTTTGGACGTGTAGATGAACGTCTTATGATTGAATATCTGGGTACACATTGGGCGGGGTCTTTTGGAGGTTTATTGTTATTACTATACCTTGAGAAATTTCGGGACTAGAAAATGGGAATATTGGCATTGGAAACTTGAAACCGGTACATATCTTTGAACTTACGACAATGGTGGCATTGTGAACGCTTCGACATCATATTTTCTGCCTTAATTGTGCGTTGGTGGTCATGATTTGTATCACCAAGTCCTGTCAACGCTCACATTTGTGCCACGGTCAAGCCTGTCCAATAACTCATGGCCTGCCGTCTTCGGTCACGTCTTCCGGCCACAAGTTTCATCACATTTGCAGCTATCGATCGCTATCGATGCTCCATAAACTTGCAGACCTCATGTTGCGTATCATCATATAATTGTATAGTGTAGATTTCCCTTTAAGCCAGTACCTTTTCAGAAACCTTGCTGATGGAGGGGTTGTCATGCTATCGCGAACCAGTACTCAATGTACCGTACCTAAAGTCAGAAGAGGTTCATAACACCACAGGTCGCCTTTCATTGAGCTCTTTGCCCAGTAATGCAGTCTCTTTAGAAATGGTGTCGGTTTTTTTTTCTTCTCTTTTTTTCTTCTTTCTCCCTCTTCCCTCCCCCCCCCCCGGTCCCTTTGCTTCGTGGATCATTTTCCGCTTCTCGCGTGTATGACTTCTTCATACCTAAACATACACTCGGCTAGATGATTGCCTTTATTTCAGATCGCCTGTTTGACAGCCCACAGCTCTTCTAACAACTCTTTGCATAAGCCACAGCATCATCCTATCGCCTCGTGACCTTGTCAAAGTCTGCAACGATGCTGTCTCTCTGCGAGAGCTGAGACTGTGCGTTCTGCCCGTCCTCCTCAATCACATTACTTTGCTCAAGGGACCTCTTGGCCATGGTCTTGCTCTGCGCATCACCCACTTTGCCGTAGACGCTCAGCGCAGTGGCAATCATGCCGCCGATGTCTCCGACGTTGCCAGGAACAACAACAGCAGTGCCCTCCTTGGCAAGCTTGCCAAAGGCATCAACATACTTCTCGGCAACCGACAGGCTGACAGCACCTTGTGCAGCATCAGCGCCTTGGGCAATGCTCTTTGCCACGGCATCGATGCCCTGGGCCGTCGCCTTGGCCTTGAGCATGATCGCCTCGCTCTCACCACTTGCGCGGTTGATTTGCTCAGCCCGTAGAGCCTCCGAGGCAAGAATGACACTCTGCTTCTTTCCCTCGGCAATATTGATGGCGCTCTGGCGCTGACCCTCCGATTCCAGAATCTCGGCACGCTTGCTGCGTTCCGCAGTGACTTGTCTGTGCATGGCGTCGACGACGGATGGGGGTGCGTGTATGTCGCGGATCTCGTATCGCAGACAGGTGACGCCCCAGGCTTGGGCTGCCTCGTTGATTGCGGCGGTTATGTTGATGTTAAGGGCTGCGCGCTCCTTGAGGACGTGGTCGAGAGTGAGCTGACCGATTTCGCTGCGCATGGTGGTCTGCGCGAGCTGGGAAATGGCGTATTCGGCATCTTCGACTCCGTAGCTGTTGACCAAGAAGCTCAGGTATTAGCATGGAACCACGTTATAGATGAGAACAAAATTCAGGAGTGCGAATTTGCTTCATCACATACCTCGCCTTGTAAGCGTCAAAGACTCTCGTGTACAAGACTCCGTCCAGGTCGAGTGTCACGTTGTCAGCCGTGATGGCGCTCTGGCTCGGAATCTCAATAGCCACCTCCTTGAGCGACTTGACGTATGCGATGCGGTCGATGAATGGAATCATAAGAGCGAGACCGGGTTCAAGAATCCTATTGTACTTTCCCATGCGCTCGACAATCCATGCCGTCTGCTGTGGCACGAAGCGGACGATCGTGTTGGCGGGCAGCGAAGGTTTTTGGAAGTACGAGGTGGCCATGCCAGGCCCTCCGGGGCCTGATATGCCGAGTATCGACGGATTCGGCGCGCCATGTCTCGGCGAGTGAGAGAAGCTGCGTGTGGATTGCAGGGCGGCGCGGTGGTGGAGGAGAGAAGGAGATGGAGGAGAAAGTTGCTGCGAAGCAAGGCTGCGCGTCGAGGCTGGCGACAGCACGAGGGCGGCGCTGCGTAGAGCAGGCCCTTGTCGTATGGCCGGCACAAGGCCCTTTTGCATGGACACCATGGACATTGTTCGTCACCGTTGCTGCATCGGCTGAAGGTGGGAATACGCCGGTTGTCAAAGGGCGGGTCGCGCAGTTGTGGCGTGGTGTGGTTTGCTTTGGTGGTGTTTTGGGAAGTTTGGGGAAGCTTTGGGAAGAAAGCTACAAGTTGACAGGGCTCACTCAACGCACTGGTTCACAGCACAGCACACAGTACGTCAGTTGTTGGGTTGGTAGTGGGAAAGAACAAATGCCGACATGGTCCCTGCCAGGTACCTGTGACTTGAGTTGCTGAGCTAACCCTGCCCTGAAGTACTCTGTTGTCACAGGGCGAGGCACAGGCGCCAAGGGTGCCAAACCTCGGCGCGGCAGCACTCTGGTTAATGAGGTTCGAGCACTAAGCCCAACACGCCCAGGCCTTCTGGAGCAGCGCCCCGAGCCGCCTGTTGCACCCGCTGCTAATAAACTCGGGGTGAGGTCATTGACTTCAAGTGAACCAAGAAGAGTCTCAATGTACGGACGGCCAGAGAAACAAAGATATAAATTGAACAAATGGCGACATATAAGACTGCAGGTCGGGACGTTGTTTGATCTCAGATGTGTTCCGTGTAAAACTAGATTTCTCTACCTGTTCTAAGCAAAGTGGTTGATTCTTGCAGCGATATTTTGTACAAGGCAGGACAACAGGACTTATACATCGCCTCTGGTACTGACAGCCTGGGGTACTAACAGTAAACCCAAAACACTTTGCCTCGCTACCCATCATGGTCTCCTCCAAGAATCCTCTTCGCAACCTTACACCTACAGAAGCAGACTTGGATAACAACTCCTCCAACAGCAACAACAGAAGCTCAGGCGGCGAGAAACTGCGCGAGAAAGCAGCAAAGACCCTCCACGGCCCCAACGCAAACCCTTCTCAACTTGGGGATCCCGTCAGTCTCAAAGCAGAAACCAGCGACAGCAACATTGATTTACCAACCCAGAACTCCTCCTCCTCCTCTTCTTCTCTTTCCTCTTCATCGAAGCAAGACAAGAAGGGAGGCAAAGAAACTCTCCGGGAAAAGGCAGCCAAGAAGCTGCACGGTCCGGATGCCAACCCCAGCCAATTAGGCGATCCCATCAGTCTCAAGGCCGAGACGACTGAGCACCATGGTCCTGCGCCTGGCGAGGAAGGGACTCAGGGATCGCACAGCAGCGAGCAACAGCGGAAGAAGGAGACAAAATCGAGACTATGAGAAACTTGAGAGTGGGCGTAACAACTCCAGCGGCATATCACAATCCCCGACGATGCTATCCACATCACGACGACGACAACAACAACAGCAGCAGGAGGTGGATTTGAAGCAAGACACGTGGTCTTGGTCGAGTTTCCTGTCTGGGTGCGTGATTGGCTTCATCACGCGGGGACATGTTAGGACCACGCAACAGAGATTCTGACTTCTACTTATGGAATATCACCACTTCATCGCAATCAGAGTTTCCTCTCAAGTCGTTGAGTCAACAGCACTGTAGTCCTGCTGCGACTTTGTCCCGCATGTGATGATTGTAATGACCACCAAGATTGGTCTTGGGTATTATACAATCGACTGGAAATCTATGCTCTCTTCTACATGCGCTTCTGTTGTACCACTCAACTTTGCTTATTGCGCGGACTCGTTCATCGTCGCCCAGGAAAGACTATCACGTCAAGCGAGCGTCCAGTCCCAACTCCCTGCCAACTACGTCCAAGGCCTGCGCAATCAAGCTGATAACCTTTTCGTCTCCATTATTGACGTTAACCATGGCTGCGCGCACGAGCAAGGGGTATAGGCTGTACAGATGTCTCGCACAGGGTGTCTGGCCATCTAGCAAAGCCATACCCGGAATGGCCTGGGATTCGCTCTTCAAGTCGATCAGACACTTGAGAACGCGTTCAAGCTCCCGTCTCTGCGACAGCGGTTGCGGCATACGCCCGCGCAGAGGCTGGTCTGCTACAAAGGCGCGCAGCGTAAGCGCACAACGCAAGATGAGATAGGGCACAGCAGTGCGCGCAAGACGGACATGCAGCGCATGCGCCTTTTCACTACTGACATTGTTGCTCTTCTGTGTCATTTGTTTGGGCTGCGCGCCGCCACCTGTGGTGTCAGGCACCGGCGATTTCAGAGGATCTAGCGCACTAGGCATTGCTGATGAGACGCCTGGCGGTGGGAAACGAGGCGTCGGTGGCTGCAGGACAATCTCCGGGCCCGCTGTGGTCTCATCGTGAGCCTTGACGAGGTCGAAAAGCTCATCCAGACATACATAGCTGATTTCTTTGCGCTTAGTAGGTTGTGAGTCGATCGTCCGGCCGGTGCGAGGCTTGCTCATTGTGCTGAGTGCCTGGTGTAAGCTTTCGACATTGTTGCTGTCGTTTGCTTCAATGATGTCTACCTCTGCTGGCGCCGGGGTATGGATGATTGAGGTGCGGAAAAGTCCTTGAGCGTAAGCCCGGCGCGTTGAGTCCGAGATGAGCTCGGAACCAAGTGAGGGAATAATGAGCTCCTTGAGCGCACGAAACGCAGCTATATCGTATTCCTGGTCGCTTGCGATATCTGTCCCGTTTGCAGCTTTCTCGTAGTTGGCTGTAATGATGCCGTTGGAAATGGCCACGACGACGTTCCAGATCTCTTGTATCCTGGCTTGCGAGATCTTTGCTGCTTTGACTTGTGGAAGAGTTGACTCGAGCACCTCCAAAATGGACGCAGTTGCGACTTTCCAAGGTTGCTCTGACTTTGTGGTCACAGGGAAGTCGTACTTGAGAATGATGGGCTTCCCGATCGCAGTAAGCGCCTTCGAGAACGCGCCACTCACATAGATTTCAGCATCGGTAGCATTGGACAGCACATGGTACTGGAGAATGCCAATGCTCTCCTTGGCCATGGCAATATAAGTGCCCTTGGACTTTGGCGACTTGGTTGTCTCGCGCTTGTCAAAAGCAAGAGCAACGAACTCGGCCACCTCCGAGATCATGGCAGCTGGCACACCAGGGATATCTGTTCGAACAAGCTTAAGCACTTCCAGAATGCGGTTCTGCAAAGGTGTGACATATTCTGTGTCACTTGCATAGGAGCCGGGTGTGGCCTTAAGCATGGCTTCCTGTAGTAGTTGCAGCAGTCGCTTGACTCTTTCGATCGAGAGATCAGCCTGTATAAGCCGATAGAGCTCGAGGAATGCTTCAACCCAAGAGATCAGGCACTTCTGTCTGTCTTCGTGCTTTCCGTTGTCTAGCTTGTCAGCGACAGGTATGCGACGAGCCCACAGTTCCCATGCGAGGTCGATTGTTTCCTTATCAAAACTCGATCTGCCTCCCTCTTCACACTTGGACAGGATGCCGCCGAGGCTGGAAAATGTTGCACTGTTGACATCTAGCGCCTCAAAGTCCAACATTGTGCCAAAGTGTTGAATGAGTTCTTGCCACAACACCGTGAATGCTGGATAGGCTGCCAGGACGTCCAAGTAACTCGAAAGAAGATTGGAAACACCCTGCACAACAACCACAGCTGTCTCACCCCACTCTGATACAGTGATACTTTCAACTGGCTCATCTCGAATAGATTGGAGCTTTCCTTCGATGGATGAGAGTAATTCGAATATGACATATTTCACAGAGATTGACCACGCTTGAGGCCCAAGCGTGCTCCCATATGCATGAATGATGCGCAGCAAAGTGTGTATGGCGCTATTTCTCAACTCCAAACGCTGGTCGGTCGTCACTGCAGTGAGACGTAGCAGCAACAGCATCCAAAGAGCTGCACTAGAACCATCTTGGTTAGGATGAGAAGCAAGTTCAATCAATGCATTGTCTTTGGCACCATCAATCATTTCTTCGGTGATGGACATGGAATTGGACTTTTCCGAAAGAAAGTCCGAAATGGCCCAGAAGAATGTTACGGTCTGTGAAAATTAGCGAATCATTTTCACAAAGTTTGTGGTGGACCACCGTTGAAGCTGTGGATGGGAACAGGACAACATACCGTCAAAGCCACATTCAGGTCGTCATCTTGAGAACAAAATTTGTACAGGGTATCGACAAGGTTAAGAAAACACAAGTTAGGTAAGGAGGACAAAAAGTCCGAGCAGATGAGTTGTAGTGAGCCAAACGAGGCTTTGATGAGTTTAGTAGAGCGTGTTATAAGGACCGCATCAGCGTTTGTGCCACCAGATGGGGCTTTATGGACAAAGATGCTGTCAATAATCTCAAAGGTGAGATCCCAGCCACTGACTAAAGTCTCACCACAATTTTCGAGAACACTCTTTAGCCCCTCGAGCATGACACGATGTATTTCTGTGTCGATCGACTGTCCAGTCACGGATCTCTCGCGCTCAGCAGCCTGAAGAGGAAGTAGGGCATCACGGAAGGCCTTCAGAAGACGCGACTGGACTTGACCACGAATGTCAATGGCCATTGATGCCGTAGCGTTGGCAGCTTCGAGGACAAGTCGGACAAGAATGTCTGCTGCCTTGACCCTTACTGGTGCAGCAAGATGGACTGTGCTCAGAGTATTATTGAGCTCCAATATCAAAGGCTCCCAGCCAGATACATCAGGCTCGTTGGCCAACAGCCGCTCAAGATTGATGCTGGCTAGATCGCCCAACTTGGTCAATGCAAATTGATCAGCCTGGACGGGAGCAGAAGATGTCGTGGTGCTTGACACTCTCCTGTAAGTGGGAGATTGAGGCTGCGAATCAGGCTCCTCAGCAATAGTCTCTGGCCGGCTGTCCCGTTCAACGATAGATGGCTCGGGTTGGGGCCGCTTTTCCAACAGACCGCATACAGAATTAACAACATCCAAGAAAGCGTCATTTGGGAAGTCGATGGTACTTTCGAAGAGCCTCGAAGCTGCCGTCTCAACAGACTTGATTTCGGTGCCAAAGTTGGCCAGAAGCGCACTGGCTTCCTTGTCAGCATTGGGATCTGGTCCTTTAGCAGCAATCGGGGTCCTGCCAGCAGCCTTGCCTGTAGTGAACAAAACAAAGTCTGCTTGTTGCAAAGTTTCTAGAATTATTTGCCACGAGGCAGTCAAAGTCGGTCCCAGTGCTATTCCCAAGTTGAGTAAGGCCCGCAGGCACAGCAGGTTGCGCGTGTTAAGAGCCATTGTATTTGTGTCGAGAGAGTGCGATCGTGACTTGTCTGCGCCAGTGTTTTGGCTGACCAGGCTTTCAACGCTCAATAGCCCTCGAGCGTTACCCAGAATGCCGTTGCCAGCTGCGTCAGATGACTGATTCGTGGATGACTGCCGTGACTGGCCTGTGTTTAAGCAGGCTGTCAACACATTCGGAGGAACAGCTGCTTTGCCGAGTGTTGTCAAGAATGCGTCTCGTGGCGTAGCCAATTGAAGCAGGCCGGCGACGTGAGCAAAGCGCTGAAATGCTCTTACCAGACCGTGGTAGTACTCGGAATCGAGTGCTGCATAAAGAAACGTTGAGCATGTGGCAAGGATAGCCGGCCAGCATTCATCAATGATGGCGGCACAAGTTTTGATTTCTGGGAACAGAGGGTGATCTTTGAGGGTGAGCGGGTTGACAGGAACTGGATTCTTCTTAAAGGACGCGGACCTTTCTAAGGAAGAATTCGGGGTGTCAGGGCGGTCATCGCTTCCTTCGTTAGAACCAGGCTTTCCACGCTTTCGATTCCGATCGCTAGGCACCGTGAGAGGCAGCACGAACTTGGCCAAACCTTCAGAAAGGGAAGTGATGCAGGCTAATGTGAGGCTGTACACGTAGGATTCAGGGATGCCGGGAGGGTCCGTCTTGTCAAGCTGATCAATGCAAGGCACCCGCATTGAACTCCATAGAGTGCTAATACCAGTGTCGTGTGCATTTCCTCCTACTGATCCAGCAATGACTGACACGCTGACTCCACTGGCATCTAGCACAGCCTGGTCAGCCGATGTCGAGTAGGGGTTCACAACTGGAATAGTGGATTGGTGTGCCAAGCCAATGATTACTGGCTTTTCTGTGCTCACGCGAACAAAGGTCGCTGTGAGGTTTCTGAGTATGTTCTTTTCGCCTTCGCTTGCGTCGAATGCCTGGTAAATCCGGCGTATCAGGGCAGGTTCGGCAAACATGCCGCGAAACACTTCCATGCACAAGGACCTTTTCCACAGAGCTGTATCCTGGTCCAAGATGTGCGTCAGGATTGCTAGAGCCTCGCCGCTCTCTTTCGATATCAGGCCAATGTGCCTTCGTAGGAGCGTATATAGGATCCGGAAGAGTCTGACCGAGACAGCAAAAGGCGGCTTTCCTGCAAGGCTCTTGATGATAAACGGCATGACCTTGGTCCGGAGGATATGAACCTGTTCGGGATGTGTTGCAAATATGGCGGCATGATTCGTCAAAACTGACTCTATCAGCTCAAGACCAAACGTTTGCTGAAGCCCCGAGAACCGGAGATACTCTGGTCGTTGAGCCTGGGTCATGAGACACAGATCATTGAAGACACGGTAGGCGTCCAAAGCAGCTGCCTTGAGCTGGACTTTTCCATCTTGTGCTGGCGCCTCTCCAACAGACGAGGCGTCTGCCAGCCTGTCCTCTACCACGACCTTTTCGAAGACTGAGACGACGAGCTGCTGCAGCGTGGCTGCAGAAGTGTTGTTGACGATGGCATTCTTGCTGGACTGCAGGACAAAGCAGATGTTGAGAGCAGTTACCAAGAGATCGTCTTTGATGTCGGTCGCATAATTCTGTAAGAGTGACGGCAGAGCCTGAAGAATCTTGAGTTGTACATCAAGACCGGCAGATGTTGCCTCACGCAAGGCTTCCAAGACCGGACTCAGCTTCGACCGCGGCAGGGCTTTGGACACAATAAGCCGCTGCAGGCATACTATCGCTATGCTAGTGAATTTTGCATTCTTAGTGCCGCAGGCTATTATGAATGGATTGGAAAATGTGACTCGTTGTGAGAGTTCTGCGAAGATGGCGTGTCAATACAGCCGCGCGGGACAAAAGTAGGAGGCCAGTTTAGCCCTTGATACTGAACGTTGAGGGCGACTGACCTGCGCCAAGCTGGGCCTCTGTTACGCGAAGGCTCTTGAGTTCCTCCAAGGACTTCTCTGCAGCCTGCGTTGTAGGGAATTAGCTTATAAAGACCTAGAAATGTGAAGCATAGTTATATAGTGCACTTGCCTGTCTGAGATCCTGATGTTTGCGTTTGCTCTCAGTAATGAGGTTGCTGAGCTCCGTCGCAAGAAGCTGGGCAGACATGGTGGCCTATGACGAGGATAGACGCGGATTCGTATCTCATGTCACCCGGAGTCACACACTTGAAAGTGTCAAATTCGAAACAAAGGGCATGTTGGAGTCACGATCTCCAGTAGAGACGTAGTCGTCTCGTTGTCGTCGTCAGCGTCGTGGCCTGGCAAAGTGACAGGGCGCTGGGAGATGCCACATCAATCAATCACTAGGCTGTCTGCCCCGTCAGGGGTCCGGGCTGCAACATATCTGCTTAGTCATGACTCCGCTTGCGCTGCACTCAGCGCGGGAAGGATGTCAGAGTGGGTTTCGCGGGGCGCCCGCCCATGCCGCCTTGCGGTTGCCTCGATTGTGCTGAATGTGTGCTCTTGCTCCGCCTTGGGCAACGACTCTGGCGCGGTGACGACAGTAAAGAGCTCGCATACAACTTCTCCGCCCAAGACAGCACGCAAAGTCCCACCAAAGCTATTTTTATTGTCCAAGGACTCCTTTCTTCCCCATTCTTTTGCCTCGAAAACCCATAGCATCCTCTTCGACACCGTCCGAAGCATCGATCATCATCATGGCTGTAGCTGCGACTGTGCCGCGCAACTTTAAGCTCCTCGAGGAGCTCGAGAAGGGAGAAAAGGGCTTGAGCAATGGTATGGCTTGTTGCGTGACTTGGTATCCAGAACAAGATAGAACCAGATAGCTCTACAGACTGACGACTCATCTGCTGTACAGGCACCTGCTCGTACGGTCTCGAGGACCAAGAAGACATCTCGTTGACAAACTGGCGGGGCACGATCATGGGCCCTCCTCATGTACGACCGACCTTCTTTGTCCCTTTCCGCGTGCGATAGCATTGCAAAACTACAATGGCTGGCAAGCACCGGAACATTGGGTTGCTGACGGCACGCATTGCAAAATAGGGACAATTCGAGAATCGAATCTATGAGCTCAAGATTGTGTGCGGCCCTCAGTACCCCCAGCAACCTCCAATCATCCAATTCATCACCCAGATCAACCTTCCTGGAGTTGATCAACACTCTGGACTGGTTGACAAGAACACTATCGGTGGTGACTTAAGGGACTGGGAAAAGAACGCCAAAGACTCTGGCCCTAGAGCTCAACAGAGAGTCAGCATTGAGGCTGCTTTGAGCGCCATAAGATAGTGCGTACAGTGCATGCCGTTCCCTGGCGCTTGACCCATCACTGGACACTATAGTTGGACTAACACGCGTATTACTCAAGTCACATGGAGCAATACAAGAAGCTGCCCCAGCCTCCCGAAGGTACCAAATTCGCCGAGTAGGATATGGCCGAGGACGACCCCGAATAGGAAACGATTGTTGCCGACTTTCTGGACGCAGATGCTACTGCCTGGCTGGAGTGAACGGCAAAGAAGCCGCTGATCTTGCGAGAGGCGTTCGAGCGCACAAAGGGCAGGCATCGAGAGTCCACGAAAGGAGCTTGGTCATGACGAGGACATGCGGCTCAGCGCAGAAGAAAGGGAAGAGACAAGTAGCGATATGGCGTAGCCTTTGATTTCGTTTCCTAGCAATTGCATTTTCAGGGGTTGGAGGCCGGCTCTGATTCCATGGCGTAGACTCGGCCTCTTCTTGTCAGGATTTCAACTTCAATCAACCATCAGAAAAACCACAGATGAAGAGCAGCGATTCAAAAGTCTATAATACATGATCATCAAGTCGCTGCCATGGAACTGGATGTTTGGTACGGTGCCAAGCACGGTAAGCTCACATGCCAGCCAAAGTGCCTAGATGGTCCGAGCGTCTTGACATCGCTCGCAGGCATGACGACCGCAAAACTTCAAAGTTGCGGCAAGCCTCGAGCCTTCTGCCATGAGCACAAAAAGAGTCGACCCGTATGGACTGAACGCTCTGCCACTGTCGAGGCTAGCTGCCCAGAGTCCAAATGAATGCCGTCATTCTTCGTTCCAGCCCGCGATTCGCGGCATAGAGCAGCATGTAAGCCAAAAA
>KZ678595.1:0-45785 GCA_003019895.1 Coniella lustricola | reverse complement strand
CTTTTTTTTTTTTTTCCTGATCGACTGGTCTAGTTTGTTATTGGTATTCACTTGCTGTCATCTTATTGTGATTATTATTATCATTGTTGTCATCACCACTATCAGAGCAGTACTGCCCTCTTGCAAGAGCCCTTCCTTGCCTACTCTACCCTCCTGTCCACTCACCCACCCACTCACTCACTCACTCACTCACCTCCTCCTCTTCCTCCTCTTCTTCCTCAAATAACTAACAGACCCCCGTTCCCTTTCAGCAATAACCCTCCCGCTTACCTTCCTCCAAACCCGCTACCTCACTCCAGCAAGCCAGCAACCTCCCTTCCTCCAAGCTCAACACGAAGGCGGCGCCTCCGTCTTCCAAGACATTGTCATCCGCTGCGTCCGGTACGCCTTTGCGAACCTCGATCCGCGCATCGGCCGCGTCTTCTTCGGAAAACCGGTCGCGCTCCCTTGGTTGCGCTGGCGTATGCTGCGTCATGGCTTGGTGAAGGCGCCAGTGCATTGGCGTGAATACAAGGACGTAAGCTTCTTCTTTGCCAGAACTCACCATACACGTGCATCTCGTGAGAATGAACTGGAATTGCTGTTCCCTCCGCATCCCAAGCCCTGGAACATCCTTTCCCTTCCTCTTTCTCACAAGCACCGTCAAAACCATCTAACCACACCCACAACAGAAGAACATCACCGGTATCTGGGCCATCACCGACCCTTCCAAACGCCCCGACATAGTCCTCTATTATGCGCACGGTATGATTTCCAACGCCCCCCATATTTCTCACCACAAAGCACACGGCTCACCAAAAACCACTCCACTCCAACAGGCGGGGGCTTCAGCATGGGCTCAGCCTACTTCTACCTCGAGTTCCTCATCAGCTGGCTGCACCTTCTCCACCATGAAGCTGGCTATTCGAACCCGGCCGTCTTTGCCCTCGACTACACCCTCGTCCCGGAAGCCTGCTTCCCCACGCAGCTCCACCAGATGGTCGCTGGCTATGAGCATGCCCTCGCCATGGCTGGCGACTCGGCCAGAGTCTGCGTCGCAGGTGACTCGGCAGGCGGCACACTGGTCCTCAGTCTCTTGCTGCACCTCGCGCACCCAAAACTCGTCGTTCTTGTCGACAACGACGACAACGACAACAACAACAAGAGCAACAACAAGGCAGACAAGGGTGGCAAAGGTGGCAAAAAGGTGCATTTGCTTCCCGGCACGACACGACACCTTCGAAAACCAGACATGAGCGTGCTCATATCGCCGTGGCCAGCCTTGCATTCTCCGCTCTACAAGAACACGAGCAGCGACTACCTCGACGCCGACGCGTTGCAGCTGTACGCGTCGCAGTATGCAGGCACACCGGCTCACGTCCATGACCACTTGGCTTCGCCAGGAGACTGTAAGGACGTTGCGTGGTGGCGCGACGCTTGTCTGTCCACCGGTGGCATCTTCATCGCCTACGGCCAGGAGGAAGTGTTTGCACCAGAAATTGAGAAGCTGGTGCAGCTGCTACACAAGGCCGGAGCTGATGTCTCGGTGCGCAAACAGGACGCTGGCATCCACGCCTGGCCTGTGGTCTCGCTCTTCTTGGGCGATTCTGCCGAGCAGAGACTCAAAGGCCTGCGGAGCATGGTCAAGGAGATGAGGAGCCGCATTGCGCCGGCCAAGGGGTAAGACGACAGAATCGGTCATGTCAGATTAGATCAAGTAATTTTATAATTCCGTCATTCGGCAAGGCATGGACCGCAATGGAACCAGAGTTTGTGGTGCTCGGCTTCTTTGCAGTCTGCCCGTCTGATTGCCTCTGGAAATGGGGTTGCTCTGTCTTGTATCATCATCCATGACGGCGACACGCACTCTTGAAGTCGAGAGACGAGCGCGCAAGATGTTTGTTGCGGGTTGCTGGTAGGTTTTGCCAGGCGTTCAGAGTAACACTCGTTACCAGCCAATGCCACGGAATATAACGAAAACAAGGAATACCAAGATTCTGAAGTCGCTTGCACTTCGGGTTGCCTCCGCCATCGAGACATGAGTTGACATGTCGCTTGTCCTCAAGACCACCTGCCAGTACGGTGGCGGCGGCGGCGGCGACAATGATGCTGAGATGGGTCAGGCAGGCAGGCCAGGCTAGGCCAGTCCAGTCCATCAGACGCGACTTTTGGCGCGAGGGAGCTTTTCTCTGCAAAAGCGCGGCAAGGTGCAGCCTGTCGCAAAGGAAGGGAAACCTTTGCCCAAAGGGGACAAGCGTGCCGCGAGGGCCTGTGCCTTGGCCCCCCGTGGACCGCCCCCAGAGAGCGCAAGCAATCAGATCAATCACCACCCGCACGCACTGCCAGTTTGGGGCCGCCGACGTGCATATAAAGAACGGGTCGTCCCACGGCACAGCAGCCCGCACATCTCACAGCCAAACAGGCCCCCAAGCCCGCTCACCTGCCCACCAACCTGCCTACCAACTCACCAGAACCCGTCAGCCAGTTGCCAGCCAACCGCCCGCAGCACCAGCCAGCATCGACCCTAGACGCTATCATCCGTCAGTTCAGAGGCCCACCTTCGCATCCGACACCCCATCGCCAGCGCCGTCGCAATCACCACCCGCGTGAATAAATCTGCGATTTCTCCAAGGAATCCATCGCGCACCACCTGACAAGCCGCTAGTCTTGCAAAGAATCAGCCCAAGTTTGTTGTGCGAGACGTTGCCAACAAGACGTCACTTGACTCTAGCTTCAGGCTGTCCTCGAGGTCTGGCACGTGTTTTTCTTTGAGAACACAGAAGCAGCCAACGCACGCAGAGTCTTGTGTGTGTTCCGGCCACAAAATACCGAGCAGCCAACAAGAATCGCATTGTGTGCAAGCTTCCCTGGCAGCTGAATCCCGGTTCTTTGCGCCGCCGCGCCGTCCCGTCCTTAGACACTTTTTTCCCCCTGCGCCTGAGGCGAGCTGGGTTGCGCTTGTCCCGGCTGAGCTTAGTCAAGGCAAATCGCGCATTTTGACGTCGGCGGTCTAGTCGGCGTGCAGCTTGCCAACGTCTTTGGGCCAAGCAACGCAGCGGGTCATCGATGTGACAATCTGAACTTCGATATCCGTTCTGGAAGCAAATCTGCAATCTCCCTCCTGGCAGATCTTGGGGCGTGCAAGAGATCGAGATCGGCATATTCGAAGCCGGTCATCTCGACAGGCCCTCTGCGGTCGACTTGGACGCGTTCCTCTGGATTGACTGACAGCGAGACGCGTTGCGAAGACGCCGGTTGGAAGCAAGTGAGCGATAACGAGCGAAGGAGTGTCGCAGTCGGTGGAAGAGAAGAGAAGGAAAGGAGAGGATAGAAAGTGTGGTCGAGGAAAGGTCAGCAAAGTAAGGCAAGCCAAGCAGGAGCAAGGGCAGGCAAGAGCAAGGCAGCCCTCAAATCGACCCCGCGCACAGGTGGGGTTACCAAGCTCGGGCCTCCAACTGCCCCTCCATTGGCATCCATTTTCCAGCCTGGCAACTGGCAACTGGCAACTGGCATCTGCCCCTAGCTGGCTGCACTGTTCGGAGTGCCTACTGCCTGCTGCGTATTACCACTGGCCACTGCCCCAATCCTCACTGGCAGCCAGGGCCCGTCACTGCCAGACAGCAGCCCCGTCCGCTAAGTTGGCCCCCACAAAAAAAGTATAAGATTCACTGTCCGCTGTACAGTACCGACAGCCTTTGCTTGGTTTTCCCCCCTCTGGTTCAGTCAGCACAGCCCAGCACAGCACAGCAGAGCACAGCACAGCACAGCACAGCATGTCTGCAGACGGCTACCGCCCTAAATCCCCCGACCTCAACTTCTTTGGCGGTGCTGAGCAGCAGCCACAGCAGCAACATCACCACCAAACCCACCAAACCCACCAAAGCCAACACCACCAAAATCAGCCACCACCACAGCAGCAGCAACACCACCACCAGCAACTGTACCACCACCAGCAGCCGCCACCACCACCACAGCTGCCTGACCAACCTCAGTCCTTCTCCTACATTGCCTCTGCCCAGCCCCAGCCCCAGCCGCACCAGCCTCTGCACGTGAACCCGCCGTCGCCGACTCAAAACTGGTACCAAGCTGCCCAGGACGACCCCTACGGGCACGCTCGGTCCTACTCGTACTCGGCCCAGGTCCACAGCCCGACTGAGTTTGGCGGCTTCTACCCTTACCACGCCCTGAGCGCGACCACTCCACCCTACACCAGCTCGCGCTTCCCGCCCAGTCAATACCAGCAGCAGCAACAGCCGCACCAGCCGCACCAGCCGCACCAGCCACAGCCTCCGCAGCAACAGCCACCGCTGCAAACACAAGCTGCACAGCCACAGCCTCAACCTCCGATTCAACCTCACGCAGCACCCGCCGCCACCAGCCAGGCACAGCAATCCTATTACCCACAAGTTGTCTCTCCTCCACCAGCTCCGCCACCACCCGCATCTGCTGCTGCTGCTGCTGCTGCTGCTGCTGCTGCCGCCACAGCATACTCGCAGCACTCCTACCCACCACAGCAACAGCAGGGCTACATCAAGCCAGAGGAGCCAGAGGAACCAGACACGAATCCATTCACGGTCAAGCCAGAGCACCCGCAGGCTGCCAAGATGCCTCCTCGACGTTCTGCTGCCGCCACCGCCAGCAGCTCCGAAGCATCGCCAGCCATTGAGCCCTCACCCGTGCGGACCAAGTTCCCGACAGCACGCATCAAGCGCATCATGCAGGCCGACGAAGAAGTGGGCAAGGTGGCTCAGCAGACGCCCATTGCGGTGGGCAAGGCGCTGGAGTTGTTTATGATTCAGCTGGTCTCGATGAGCGCCGAGGTGGCACGGGACAAGAACTCGAAACGTGTCACGCCAGCCATGCTCAAGCAGGTGGTCGAGAACGACGACCAGTGGGATTTCCTGCGGGATATTGTGAGCAAGGTCGATCTCGACAAGGAGGGAGCCAGCGGCAAGGGCAAGGGCAAGGCAGAGAGCGACTCGGAGGAGGATTCGGACCAGCCAAAGAAGCGAAGAGGTGGCAGGAAGAAGAAGGCTGTCTAGGGAGTGGTGGTCTGGCATGGGAGCCGCACGGGTTGAGATTCGAGAAAAGAGCGCAACGGGGAAAAGTGAAGGCTAGGCAACGGGGGGTTGGCATACGATACCCAGTAGAGCAATGCGAGGAAATACTGCATTAGACCAGTCATGAAGGTGAAATAATTCAAAGTATCTCCTTTTCCAAAGGCTGCTACATGCCACGCAGTGAGGTTTGTTTTTGATTGCTTCAGCACAGCAGGACTTTACATGACCGCGGACGGCTTTGAGCAGGGCACGAACGCTCAGAGTATCAAGAAGCCGGTCATAATATGACGAGTGCTTGGTGTTCAACGACGGCATCCCAAAAAGGGGCTGCGGGACTGGAGCAAAGCATAAATATGATCGACCATCCGTGGCGTCCAAGGTTTCTTTTGCCAGGGCTTGCCAGTCTTGCCAGTCCGGGAATTGCAATACTGACAAGTCCAGCCTTGCAAGCCTTGTGGGCAGCTGGTGGTGGCTCCCTGTAAGCGCTGGAGGCTGGTGGGCTTGCAGTGGCCCAGGGGACCCTGTTCTTGGGATCCAGTATTGCAGCAGAGCACTACAGTTCTGTCACCATTCTTCAGCGTGTGACCACGGCGTCTTGCGCCACGGAATCAGCCCTGCCGGCCAGGTTGAGACTGTGGAAGTACGCCGACACCCAGGCACAGACTGGCTTTGTGTGACAAGTGGCATTTTGAGCCACCAAACTGGAGTATGAGTGCTGTTTTGGGCGGGAAACGCGCAATTATGCATAATCTCGGCGTTGCAAACTCCTAGCGAGGGGCAGGTCTCCAGCAGGTCCCCAGCAGGTCCCAGGTGAGCAGAGGTGGGCGCGCTTAGGGGCCGGCACAGTGGAGCCGCCTCGTCTTCTGGGGAGGGCTCAGTGCGCCGTCTGACAAATGACAGCCCTGTCGTCGGGCCCCCTATCTGCACCGTACCACCCAGGCATCCCCGGAAAGCCAGTGCGGTACTTGGCCCTACAGCGCCCTGTACGCTTTTGGGGTGCCTTTTTTTTTTTTTTTCCCTTCCAGTGGCACGCTGGCACGTAACGGCAGCCACAGGGTGCTGGAGCCACCAGCTAGAGCCACTACAGCGCACCATACGTAGCACCAAAGCCTACAGGGGAGCTTGCTTGCCTGGCCCTGGCTGGCCCCGGTTGCTTGCACGTAAGCCAAATACAACGTCGTCCCCATATTGGCGGGCCCGAGGACAGATCAGGAACTCTCGACGTCGTCCCAACGCAGCTCCATCCATCGCCGACCACCCTGCCGCCGCCGCCGCCGCAACCCCTTCTCCTTCACCTCGACCTGGACCTGGACCAGATGCCCACGACCTCGACTGCGAATCTCATCCTCGACTCCGTCCCCGCGATGCTGCCCTGCCAGCCATGAGCACCCGCTTGGTCCTGCTGCCATACGTTCATGTCGGAAATATATGAAGCCCTCCGCGCTCGCGGCTTGTTGATCTCCCGTCGTCGCTCCTTTGCTGCCTCTGCGCGCGCCTCGCTTGACCCTCGTCTACTCCAAGCTCCGACAGCCCTCGCTTTCTGCGCCTCTGCGCCGTGACCTGACCCTCGGTCCTCTTCAGCAGCCAATTCCTTCTCGATCCTCCTCCGCCTGCTGCTGCTCCTCCTCCTCCACCGCCTTCCTGCTCTATTTTGTCGACGCCAGCTGCCTCGGGACAGCCTCCACGTACCAATGTCGTGGGATCTGCTGCAGCGGTTCATTGACTCGGACGTCTTCAACCAGAACCCCTTTCTCCCGGTCTTTTACCTCACGTATGTTGTCGCTGTTGTGCCTCGTCAATGCCTGCTCGCCAGCTCTTGCTTGCATGTGCTAACCGACTCTTGCGTTCCTCTTTGCGCAGTCGCTATGCCGACCATGTGGGCATTCACCATATACTATGCCACAAGCTCCGCCAATTTCCCTACGAGGACATTGAATTCTTCTGTATGACGCACTCCGGAAATGGAGCCAGGCTCCATGGAAAAGGAAAGCCAGCAACTGACTAGACCTGTGTGTCTGTAGTGCCGCAATTATGCCACCTAATCGTCAGTATCGACAACGAGTCCATGGCATTGGAGGAGTTTATACTGGATTTATGCGAAGAGTCTGTTACGGGTGCGCTGCTGGTATGCTTTCTTCCCCCCCAAAAAAGAACCAACAAAAAAACAACAACACGGTACCATGCCAACTGTCCACATACCGATATCATTGATTAACTTGCTGGCACCGCAGACCTACTGGCTGTTCCAAAGCTACGTCCACGATCTTGCTGCGAATCCCCAGTCCGAGGCCTTTAGAACTTGCCGAAGAGTTTACAACAAGGTCCAGCATGTCGTGTTTGGCTTGGGTGAAGCAGTCCGGCATGACAAGATCAAGGAGAATGCATTGCCAGTCACCATCCTGGCCAGTTTCGTGCTAGCCAGCGTGGCTGTCCCTGGACTCGCTCGCGCTGTTGGGCCCATGGCCGTTTCGCAGGCCCGCAGACCGCAGCCTATCGACAACACGGTCGTGACCACGGAACCCACGAACCAGAACCAGCACAAAATCACCCGGGCGCACACCGTCTCGGCGTCGGGTGCCAACAGACCGCGGCGCGCTTTGAGAGAAACCGGCCGTGTGACGAGCGCTCCAGACCCGCGAGGCTCGCCAGACCTCAATCAGGCGCACGCAGAGTCCCCACGCCGCTCGAATCTGCCACCTTCGCGACCGACGTCCTCCTCGGGCTCTACAGTAACCTCGCCTATACGCGAAACAGGCACAAAACGACTACCAAAACATCTCGACTTGGGAGCTGCCGGTGCCAGACTCAGCACCTCATCGTTACCCTTGCCCGACCTCAAGTCGCCGTTGCCTCCTCGGCCGCCTACGCCCCAATCTGCCGGCATTAAAACAAGCATGCGGTCGCCCGAGTCGTCAACTCTGACCAGGAGGCACTCTCACCATGCCAAATCAGCCATGAACCAAGCCGACATGAGCGCACTTCAACGCGCGAGGGTCCTGCGTTCCAACTACTTTCGCTGTCAGACGCAGTTTTTGAGTGCCCTGGAGGATATCTCAAATCGGCTGGTCACCGTTCCCAAAGCAGCTCGTCTCAGCGCCTTGCGAGGTGAATTGGGCATGCTCGCTCAGGATTTGACCGACGCCATGGTACTGGTCGACATACCGTTTATATGCCCTCCTACCTTGACAGACGGCTCTCCAGCAAGGAGCAAGCACCACCGCATCGTCCGCTTGAACCCAGCTGAAGCAACTGTCCTTAACAGCGCAGAAAAAGTACCTTATTTGCTCATGGTGGAGATTCTTCGCGATGATTTCACATTTGACCCTGAATCGTCGGATAACCGAAAATTATTACCACAACTGCTGGAACAGGGCGCGAGACGTATATTTGACCTGTCCGAGTCTGCCAGGGCGCCAGCAGCCTCGCGTGCCCCTGAGCCCACTGCTGAGCACTCTACTGATAGCGTCTTTGAGCCCAGCTCAGGGGACCTTGCCAACTCACCACAGCTGCGGCCGGTCGACAGCAACCTGTCCGATAAGACAGTGGCGGACAAGAAGCCGACTCCACAGCGTCAACCCAGCCTGACACCAACGATTTCCTCGACCTCTGAACTCGTGACACCCCGAACCTCGGCAGCCTCGACCTCACGCTCTACTAGTCCGAGCGGCCGGTCGCTGCGGAAAATGACCATTACCGCTGCGCCTAGCAAGACGTCAGTCGACCAGCCTGATTTCTCGGCGCTCGCTATCCACATGCGCACCGCCTCACAAATGCTTGCCCAGCTAGAAGCCACCTCGGGCAAGCGGCCCAAGGGAGAAGTAGCCGCCATCCAGGCCAAGATTATCGCCAGCATGCAAAAACTCGAAGAGCAAAACTTTGACGTCGACGACGGCCAGGGTCCAACCTTTGACCAAATCATGGCCAAGACGCAGGCCCAAAACATTGCCACCACGACGGACCTCGACGAAGACACGAACCTCGACCCGGCCATCAACGCAAGCGCGGGTGTGGAACGCATGGAAAATGACTTCAAAACAGGCGGTCTGCAGCGCAAGAGCGACCGCGACGACCCCAGCGCAGCCGTCTTTGGCGAAGCCTGGGAGGCCAAGAGAGAACGCATACGGCGCTCATCCCCTTATGGCTGGATGAAGAACTGGGACCTTGTCAGCGTCATTGTCAAGACCGGGTCGGATCTCCGCCAAGAGGCTTTTGCCTGCCAGCTCATTGACGTGTGCAACCGCATCTGGATCGACGCCGAGGTCAACGTGTGGGTCAAGGTGATGCGCATCCTTGTGACGGGCGAGACATCGGGCCTCATTGAAACAATCACCAACGGCGTCTCGCTGCATTCCATCAAGCGCAGCCTGACGCTCGCCTCTGTCGAGGCCGGGCAGAACCCGCGGCGGCGCATCGCGACGCTCAAGGACCACTTTGTCAAGGCTTTTGGCGACACGGACAGCGATGCGTACAAGGCCGGCGTGGACGCCTTCAAGCGCTCTCTGGCGGCGTACAGCATGATTTCGTACGTGCTGCAACTCAAGGACCGGCATAATGGAAATATTTTGATTGATAACGAGGGCCACATTGTGCATATTGACTTTGGGTTCATGCTGTCCAACTCGCCAGGCAGTGTAGCGTTTGAGGCCGCGCCGTTTAAGCTTACGCATGAGTATGTCGAGGTGTTGGGTGGGATCGGGTCGCCAGAGTGGGAGGACTTTAAGAAATTATGCAAGCAGGCTTTCCTGGGTATGTTTTGTTTATGTCTCTTTTTGTTTTGTTGCTTTTTGTGTCCGTTCTTTCTTGTCTCTCGCTCTTTTCTCGTCATCTGATGAGATCAGTCCGCAGCGAAGCAAAGGCGAAACACGAAAGTGAGCAAGCCAAGCTAACACGATACACACAATCCAGCTCTACGAAAATCCGCCGACAACATTGTCGACCTCGTGACCATGATGGGCAAGGACTCGACAATGCCGTGCTACGCGGCCGGCGTGTCGTCGGTCCAGCTCACGTTGCGACAGCGGTTCCAGCCACAGTTGAGTCCTGAGAATGCGGAGCAGTTTGTCGAGACGGACCTGATTGGGAAGTCTATGGGGAGTTACTATACCCGATTGTATGTTGCTTGAACTTTTTTTTTGGTGCCTCTCCTATGTTTCTTTTGGACTTGTCCCCCGTTGTTGTTTCTTCTTGGCTTTTGTGAATCCTTTTGTGCTGATTGTCTTTTTTTGCTGCAGATATGATACGTTTCAGTTCAGGACCCAAGGAATCTATTAGATTTTTCTTGAAAGAGTACTCGAATGGTCCTGGCTTTTTTTTGTTGGGGGGGGGGGGAAGGCGGTCCTTTCTGGGTGGAAAGTATATTTGATATGCTGGAGTTATGGAAAGGAGAGGGCATATAGGAGACAGGATCATTGTGGCAGAAGAAGAGAGAGGAAGAGAAAGAAGGAGAAGATGGTGTACTATCAACAACACTTCGATATCATCATCATCATCCAAATCATCCAAAACAGCCACATCAATCACGCCGATTCTACCGTATACAGCCGGTAAGTTAGCGAGCTGGCGAGCAAGCAAGTAAGCAAGCAGTACATCACACGAAAAGAGAAGGAAAGTGAAAGCGACAGAACGTAGGGGAAAATAGATGAAGCATTTAGGAGGGAGAAAACGGGGAAAAGACATGAGAGATGAGCAGCCGAACAAACAGTTGAATGGAATGAAACAAGGAAGGACGTACGTCCGACGGAGAATGGAACGGGAACAGCAAAGGAATTCGAAAGGGGAAAAAAAGAGCACCGAGAGACAAGATATGATGTGTCAAGTCACTGAGTTGTGGTCCCTGAAGTCACGGACTTGATGGTGAGAAGAAAAGAGAGGAGAAGAGAGGAGAAGAGAGGAGAAAAGAGGAGAAGAGAGGAGAAGAGAGGAGAAGAGAGGAGAATGAGGATGGAAAAAAATAAAGCATGAAGGGATATTGAACGTTTGTAGTGCGCCAGCGCCACTGCTGCCATGCACATCGCGTCGGATGCGTTTTCAAAGGAATGTTGTATTCTATGCTGGAGCAACGAACAGGTTTGTATGTCTATCATCTTGTGTTGGTTATTTTGGCTTTTTCTGTGAATCTGTCGAGTGTAGACTTTTTTTTTGTTTGGATGCGTACGTGATGCATTCACTCACTCACTGGTTATATCATGTTCTGCTCTCTGGATGGTGTTGTACCTGCTGCCCTGGAACAAGGAGAGCTTGATACAGAGAGTCTGAATATTGCTTGGAATTATAAGCTTTCCAACCCCTTGAAGCGGCCTATCCATCTACCTGTTTGAGGCAATCTAGTTATGTTTATCTTGGGAGATGGTCGCGCAATTTTGGATGAATGCTTCACGTGTGATGAGACAAAACCAATCAAGCGGCTGATGGTATGAGCTAGATGTCGATCCACCACGTATACAGCTATACTCAGTTTCCATCAGATAGGCAAGAATTATAATTGTATACTCGATCTACAGGGCTTCAGAACAGTGACAGTCTTTGTAGTGTGGACGTGGGCGGGCAGAGATGAGATTTATAGTGTGGTGTGTCCGGGAGCGTGTGGACGCTTGTGGTGGACGAAGAATGAGGGTACCGTGAATACTAAGTAACTGGAAAAGAAGTTCATGATGTATTGGAGCGCAAGAGTTTGTACGAGGAGTGTGGTACACAGACAGAATCGAAACGGAATGATATGATGAGGTGAGTGGTAGAGCGGATCTTGGATTTCAAATCACACGAGCAATGCGATCTATTCATGCTCTACTAGCAATCAAGAGTGTAAAAGACATCCAAACAAGCACGACACCCAAACCGTTCTTCTATGCCCAGACAAGAACGACAACAACAGCCCCGTCTATCTATCTTTCCCGCCAACGCTAACCACCACCAAAAAGACCAAAGCACGGATAACAATCTCCTGCCTCTGCTTGCTTCCTCACCCGTCATCCCAAGTCCTGTCTTCCATTTCCAGGCTCCGTTCCCAGGTGCCAACATCAGACCCAGAACCTGGTGCAAACAACTTCGAAAAGCGGCAACATCCACGGTCCATCCCTCCTCCTCCACGTCCTCTCCGCACCCTCGTCGCCACGCCCAAGGAGAGCCAGCCTAGCCGCCATCTCCTCACAGTACGGGCCAAAGTCATTCTCCGTGCATGACGCAAGATCGTACGCCTCCTGTCTACCGACATCGTCCACCATGAAGGTGACGCGGCTCACAATCGTGCGGATATACGACCTGCTGCTGGTGGGGCCGGTGGTATTGGCAGTGGAGGGTACAGATGCGGGTGCGGGCGTGTATGGCGTTGCGACCGAAAGAGTGGATTTTCCGTAGGCGTCACTGCTGCTGCTCAAGGAGCAGCCGGTCTTGCAGGTCCTGGCATCAGCACCTCCCAACGAGCGCGACGCCAGCGTCGACTTGGACGCCAATTCGAAAGGCGTCAGGGCCAAATCATACACCTCACTGATGTATCGCAGCGCCACGCTGTGCATTTCAGCGCGCGAGGCCACACCATATGCGAGGACGTGGTATTCAGGTGACTCTGGAGTTGCGACGATGTTGCTGACGCTGCATTCGCTTCCGCTTCCACCGCATCTGGGATCGGCCAGCGTGTGGATTGTGTCGTCGCTACCGCTCACGGTGCTATCGTGGTGGTGGAATCGTGCTTTCTGGCTTCCCATATGTTGAAGTCTGATGATGAGCCGGTACTCGATTTTCCCGGCGGTGGGAAGAGCTGTGGCTGTAGTAGCAGGACGAGGGCAGGAAGCGTGGGGTGATGAGGCTGGTGGTGGTGAAGTGGGCGTGGGATTGTACGAGCTAGTGCCAGCTTCAGTTGTCGGAGTCGACTTGACTGAGACCGCCGAGGAGAAGTTTGTCTGTTGAGGAGCCGTCGATGGTGTTGCAGACACTGAAGGCTGCGAAGCCTGTGTGGACGCCACCGTCGTTGGGGTCTGGCCCTGAGATTGAGGTTGTGGTGGTTGTTGTGGCTGGGATGGAGGCTGAGGCTGCGGTTGACGTTGCAAGTGCGCCTGGTTCTGAAAATGTTCACCAGTAGCAGCAGCACCACCACGACCACCACTCGTAGAACCACTCGGCTCCTCCAACAACAGAGCCTCAGGCGAAGCTGCGTGCTCAAGACCACAACCGTCTCCTTTTCCACCACAGCAACCACAGCCACCACCTCCTCCCTCAACACTCTTGTTCCCATACCCAAATCCATTCACAGAGATCCAGTCCCGCACCGCATCAGCAGAACAAACAAGCAGCCCTTCCAGCGCTAAAACAGGCGTCTCAAAGCTCTCAGAAACCAACAACGGCTCGCGAGACGTGCTGTTCTGCGTGAGCAGAACGATGGCTTTGTATCCGCCCTCGGACTCGCGCGTGACGATGAGACTGAGGCTGGGGCTGCTGGATGTAGTGGACGTGGACGGTGAGAGAAACTGACTGTTTTCTGTTTTGTTTGCTTGCAAGCGCTTATCAGCAACGGAGGCAACGGAGCAGAATCTAGTGAGGAAGGAAATGCATTCGTGAGGAGAACTTGCCGTGAATTTGCTCGCGAAGGCCATGGATGGCTTCATAACCCGCACCATCGCCAGCATGAGCCGGACGGTGAAGAGTCGTCGGCAGTGCTGCCATATCACAAAGCGCGAGCTGAATGAGGCTCGACTAGAGATGCGCTGCAAGGGAGCTGGAAGACGGTCATGAGGAAGAAGGAAGCGAAGCAGAAGATTCTGAGGCGCCCTGCTTGGAGGACAGTCGGGGACCAAAAGTAAGGAGGAAAAAAGAAAAAGGAAAAAAAGAGAAAAGAAGTACACAACCAGAGTCGACGACCAATGTTCCCTATATAATTTGTTTGGGGGCCACATCTCCCTTCTTCAATTGTTGGATATGAATCCGTAGGCAAGCAAACAATGAACTGACGTCTTCACAACACAAGGCCAACATCACACGACACGACACAGCACAGCTGAATATCCAAGCGAAAACCCTTAGACCCAACAGCCAGAAACAGCGAGCGACAAAGACGATTCAAGCCGCAAAAACTTATATGAAATTAACTCAAAGCCAGCCCCAGGCAACGCAGCGTTGTTACACAGGACTGGTATGGTAAAGGCACATTCATTCGTAAAAGACATTGACGGACAAGTACAGTTCCGGAGGTGTCCCAAAGTGATTGGTCTCATTGGAATTCATCAGATATCGAACACCAAAGAGTGAAATAGTGAGACCTCTATCCTTTGTGCGTAGTGTTCAGAGCTTGCGCACACTTGTGCCAAGTGACCAGTCATAGACAGGAGAGGCAAAGTTGCGTTTGCCTTGTTCAAAGCAAAGACAGAGAGATTAGTGCAAAGACACGGACGAGCGGACGGACGGATGGACAAGCGGAAGAATGACTGAATGAAGGAAACGAGCCACGGAAACTGCGCGCAAAGGAGAGAAAAGTGTACATCAGACATTGTGATTCACCTGCGGCCTGAAACAATGCTTTTTGCTTCTTCCCTATCACCATCGCCATCAATTGATACCAGCATGCGTACCCAGTAGGAAAGCAGGTAGGTAGACGACGAATTCTAGGCTTCTTTCTCAATACAACAGCATGCTTCCAGTCAGTGGCGGTACGCCTCTTCAGCCGCACAGGCGATGCGACAAACGACAGCCTAGCACTCGGAATCAACACGTCTCTTGACCAAGAACGAATCGAGCACACGCAGTGTAGCACCTCGGCGTAGATACGGTCAAACATTATTCACGCATAGTGCTGTCGTTGCACCTTTGTGGATGGAATGCACCACGACAATCGAGATCCTGTAGTCCTGTCTAGCTTTTGTCTCATTCATTGGTTCGATTTTGCGCGGCCAATGTAAGAAAGGGCTGTCGATTCAATTTGCCCTGCTTGCTTGGGCATAATGTGACATTACTGCCTCGAGTCGTAGCGGATGCGGTATAGTCCCAGTCGATGATGCTGAGCCTAGTAAAGTGTACAACGACTAGTCCAGAAGGCAGTAGTGCCATCGTCTTTGATCAAACGACCTTGCTCCAGACGCATTGGGTAGGCAGGGCAATCTGACGTCTCACAAGTCTGCGCGTGACCAATCGTCTTGCCGCGACAATCTGCATCATTGATTGGCATCAAACCCCTCCTCCTTTCCGAGTCCAGCCAGCTTCCATCAATTTCCCTCGACTGACTCCAGGGCGCTGCGATAGCAAGTGACCTCTTGAATCGTGATCAACATCATCATCATCATCATCCAACAGTCAACCGCTCCAGTCTGCCTTGAAGAGCATCCACTAGCTCGTTCTCTCGATCAAGCAGGCTCATCACCTGTGCCACCTTGGCCTTCCTGATCTCTGTGGGTATCTTGAGACTCGAAACGGAGAGGCTGGTGTTTCTTCCTGAGCTCACGCTCACGGAATCGTCCTTGTTTTGCGTTTCAGAGACTTGGCTGGCCAATTCTACCTTGAGTCTCTTGACTTCATCCAGTCGTCTAGCGAGTGACTGAGGTTTGGTCTTGTTTGCGCTTGCCTCTCCAGACTCGCTGTCCTCTTCTCCCGTCACCTTCTGGTGGTACTCCTTGACCTCGTCCACAAATGTCCTTTCCTTGTCGCTCAGCGGTCTGCTGATGTTCTGTTGAACCTTCTTTTTCAAAGTCTCAAAGCGCTGCGTCAGTTCGTCTTGCTTCTTTCTCCGCTCGGCCAAAGCTGAAGTCAGGCGGGCTTCGTCGGACGGATTGTCGTTGTCGCCGGCAATGTGATCAACCCGCAGTTTGAGCTCGTTTGCCTTGCTGATTTGTTCCCGCAGCTCTGTCCTCAGCAGGTCGCATCTGCGGAACACCTCAGAGACAGCTTCGTTCAGCCGTCCAGTCTCTGTGCTAAGGATTTGGTGCGCATTGGAAAAGATCTTGAGCGTCACTGGTGACAAGCGAACCTCCTGACCCATGAGAGCTCGGTGCTGGCCTGTTTGCACAGCCTGGCGCAGCTTCGGCAGATCGGATGGCAGGTCAAAGGCTGCTGGTGGCTGGAAAGCCGGTCGAGGTGTGTAGTAGAGTTCCAGGGCGGTTCTGCGATCGGGTGTAGGTTCGATAAGAGGAGTCGGAGAAGGCGACATCTTGATGGTCACGTCCCGGGGAGTGTCCTCTTCGGCAGGAGTCTCAAAAATAAGAGCGACAGGATCAGATAGCGTGGCTGAGAGGAGGAAATAGCCGAGATCTGGGTCGCGAATCGCAATGCAGGAAGCAAGAGTACTCTGTGGAGAGGACTCGACATAAACCCGATCCACTTCTGATTTGGCCTGTGCAATGAGATTGACTCTGGCGTCGGAGCCAGCTGGCGCCTCGGCTTCCAGCTCGCTCTCCAGTCGGAAGACCCAGGGCGCAAGTGACACCTGCGTGACGCTGGCATTGTGCGTGATGAAAAACGAATATCGCGAGAGAGCATCATCACTGAACGTAGGCCAGGCTTCTTCCGTGACATCGAGAGGCGGGATCGTGTCGAGGGTTTCAAAAGTCAACAAGGAGGGCGACTCAAAGCTGTTGGCCAGCATGGCGGCCTTGGACTTGGCTCTGGGTGGGAGCCATCTCGCCTCCACTCCATCCATATCCAGACATACTCTCACCTGGCCACTCGTGGACAACAGGCAGATGACGGTCAGGGACAGACCCTGTCGTTCGTTCTCGTCCAGTTCCAACATCTCCTCCTCGTCGCCCATGAGCTCTTCGGTGTCCATCTTCCTGCCAATCACGTAGATATCAGACAACTCCAGATCCATCTCATCCTGCTGGTCATCCTCCGGATGCAATTCGAGCGCAAATGGACCTTGCAGTCGTGGGATTGTACCAGGGCGGAGGGGTCGCTGATAGACCTCAAGGGGGGTGTCGGCCACAGTGTCCTGCACAATTCGTGGTTCTTGTGCGTCAAGCTCGGACATCCATTCCAGTTGCTGCTGCGCAAGGAGCTTATCCTGCGCAGAGAATTCTGGACTGTCCTCGGTTGCTGCCGCCTTGGCCACGATGGACACAGACAGAGAAGGTATCAGGGCTGGCGGAGGAGCCCACAGCTGCGGGAGCAGCGGGCACAGGGCGTACACGTCGCCGCCTCTCATGGCAATGTAGAGGGTCATGGACGCCCACAAGCCCGAGCCGCGGGCTGCAAAAGCGGCGGCAGCAACCTCCATATCGAATATGTCTGCCGAGAAAGCGCGGTTCGTTCCTGTAGAGGCGGAAAAGTCCTGGTCTACAGCTGTACCATCTGCCAGCTTCTTCAGATCAATGGTCAAGGTCGGCCCGTCAAAAGACCAGCGGTCTGCCGTTGACAACTCCCACAACCGAACGACGGCGTCCTCTGTGACTGTGACGAGAGAAGTGCCGCGCACACCCAAGGGATGCCAAGCCACTGACACAACAGCAGGCTTTGTGGTAACGTGTGTCGTCGGTCCGAGGGTAAAGAATCTCGGTTTCAAGGGCTCGGGATCTGTGAGAAGCGAGGACTTTGGGAGCACGCAAATATGAACCGTATGTGCGGTGAGAATGGCGAGGTAGTCTGAGTTTGGAGATATAACAAGCTGACGAATTTCGTCGGCAATGGGCACTTTGATGACCTACAAGGATTGTTAGCACGCGTGGAAGTGACCATGGAGCGCGTCGATTCCCTCTGATCGCAAGAGTATCATTGACCACCTACCCGAAAGCCCTCGCTGTCCTGGACATCGCCGCCCTCAATGCTCGGGTGGACCCGGTCGTAGTCTCCAAAGCTGCTGCTGTCTGGGTCCTCCTTCTTGATGCGCGTGCTGGCGGCGGCCTTGGTGTTCCATGACTCTTTCAGGTAAACCAAATCTCCCCATCGTATCTCTCGGCCGACGGCAACAAAGACCTCGGTTCCTCGCCGCGCGATAGTCCGACGCGGGCCGAGTCTGGGCTTTGATTTGGGGTTGAGCGACGCGCTCAGGTCCTCCTGTGACGGCTGGAAAAGCTTGTGGCCTGGCGCTGGTCTGCTGAGCCAGGCGGGCGTGTAGGCTGTTACCCTGGCCATTGTCGCGCTTTGATTGTCACGGTTGACGGTTGGAGGTTGCTGCTCCTGATGATGATGGCGCTGCTAGCAATGTGGAGCCAGAGTGCGCGCACGCGTCTGTCGCATTGGCCGCACTGCTAGATTCGATTCGGAGGAGGGCGCGGTTGCGTAGTGGAGGATGAGAGGGCGAGCGAGGTTGTGGAGTCAAGCCGGTCGGGAAGGCTGTCGCAAACGCAGAAAAAGTAGGCTCCAGGGAAAGACTGGGAGCGCGCGAGGAAGAAGCTCTAACGAGAAAGTCTAGCGCGTCTGGGGAGCTCCCAGTCGGGCTGTACAGCCACTTGACAGTGGGTGGGCCCCACTTTACAGCCGCTACCCCGGCCAGTTCAGCGTACCAATCGCCCAGCAACAGTGAGGCAAAGTACCTGGACTGCCTGATCAACTGCCAAAGTGCAGCAGCATCTCACAGCTTTCCAAATATTGGCTGTAACTTCTGCCTTGCAACAACCACAGCAATTCAAAATGAGGCCAGAACTACGGTGCACAGTCGATCGCCTCGACAGGCCAAGCGCCTACTACAGCAGCAGAGTATGTTGCCTTCGAAACATCAATGGCGTGCGCCCCCTTGCTGACCATCCATCTAGTTCAACAAGCGTCGTCGCAACGACCGCGACCACCGTGATGGAGACAACGACGCGCCCGCCGAGCCCGCGCAGCCACCCGAGGACCCTCTTGCAAACGCAACTACACTCTATGTCGGCAATCTTTCCTTCTTCACGACTGAGGAGCAAGTTTACGAACTGTTCAGTAAGTGCGGCGAGATCAAGCGGCTGATCATGGGCCTGGACCGATTTAACAAGACGCCCTGCGGCTTTTGCTTTGTCGAATATTTCACGCACCAGGATGCTCTCGATTGTATGAAGTACATTGGCGGTACCAAGCTGGACGAGCGCATCATCCGGACCGATTTGGACCCGGGCTTTGAAGAGGGCCGACAATATGGCCGCGGCAAGTCAGGAGGACAAGTCAGAGACGAGTACCGCGAGGACTTTGACGAGGGACGAGGTGGACTGGGCAGAGCTCTTCAAGACGAGCGCAGGTCAGTGACTACTGGATTATGCCTTGTGGCTAGTTGGACCGTCAAGTGCGGTTCCATATTTGTATCTTTTACTGACAAGACGAGGGAGCAGAAACCGCTATCAGGACGAAGACATTGACAGATATCGATGAGAGGCCGCAATGGAATGACCAATGGTCATTTAGGCCTTTGATAAGACCAGTCATGAGAGGCATACATCCTCACATAGAGAGCTTGGACAACTATTCTGACTCTTGTTGCAGAGTGCCATTAAGGGATGATAGAGTCCATGAAGCTACCTCATACCACAGAATTAGGGAATCTCTAGGCGTTTACGGTGCCGGCCACATGGAAAATCAATGGTTTTTTTTTTCTCCATTACTGAAATTCTCGGCTCATATAGTGGATTGTTTCGTTTGTATCTGTATGATGTACAATTTTGGGCGTTGAGGCTAAGCGATTCGAACAACAACTTTTGTCGCCTCGTGATTCTGCACACCGCATACTTGCGCCTAGCTCGCAAACACTTTCTCGACAGCTTGGCTCCGAGAAAAAGCAGGTGCTAGCCCATCGCTCAAGATGATCGTGAGCCATGTGCCTGTTCTCGTGGCATTTCAAACCTAGCGCGTCTGGCATATAATAATCATTTCTCGCGTCCATACCGTCCACACCGTCCACATCCATCTTGTCTAGTATCCAGGGGGGTTCAGTCTTTGGGACACTCTCGTCCACTTTGGCAGCTCTGCAGAACCAAGCCCGTTAGCCATTTGTTCATCATTCTCTTTCACTCCATCTTCCGCCATCACGACCACGACCACCAAAAAGAAAAAAAAAGAAAAAAGGAAAAGAAAAGGAAAGGAGCACATACTATGTATTCCCTTGCGATACCTCTTCTCCTTGCGATCAAAAATGGTGTACTTGTCCTTGGGCAGCATCTCTTCCTCCGTCGGCATCTCAGCCTTCCACCGCTCGACGGCCGGCAGCGTCTGGCCCGCCTTGGCCAGCGCCGCGTCCAGCGTCGCCACCACGCCGTCCACGTGCCGCAGACGCAGGCGGTGGCGGCGCTTCTGGAACTTGGACAGCCGCCAGGGTATCTTCCAGAGAAGACCGCCGTTGAGCGGGTTGGTCATTCGGAAGGGGCCGAACATTGTGTGTCTGTTGTGTGGTTTTGTTGTGGGTTGTAGCTTGCGGAATGCCCCGTTCGTGGGCTCGTCGACCAGAGTCGGATCGAAGCTGAGGACGGTGACAGGACGCTCGTCGTCGTCGCTCGTCGTCGTCGTCGTCGCGTAGAGTGACAAATCAGGTGGTGAGGTGCTGTGTTGTTGGTGGTTGATACGATGCAAGTATGCAGCGACACAGAGAGGTTGAATGACTTTCGAAAATGTTCAGTTGCGCCTAAGAACAGTACGTACCTAGGTACCTACAGCAGTGCCCCGTAGCCGGCCGCGGGCGCGCACTCGTCAGTAAGCTTTGGCCGGCCGGCCCGGGGTAGCAGTTGGGGCACTCGGGTACCTTCCACAGCGCGTTCTGTACCTGCTTGCTAGCGCTACTGGGGTCAGCTCGGGTCCCTGAGCGAGTGCTGCGAGACTGGCAAGTGACAAGCCCGCATTATGTACATAGCATAGCGATTACAACACCACGCTACCAGCAGTACAGCATAATTGACGATATCGCCAGAACAACGACAAACGATTCCACAGACCCAAACCTCTCGACGCTTCATCGAAACCGATTGCCACTCGATGATCGACCGCTAAACCTTCCTCTTCCACCACTGCCATTTTGCGCGACGCAGCGCAACCCACAAACCCTCACCAACCAAACCACCACTACGATCCTCACCGACCATCCCAATCCATCACCAAAAAAGAAAAATGTCCTACTACTTCGCCATAATCGGCACTCAAGATAATCCTCTCTTTGAGCACGAATTCGGCACCTCCAAACAAGGCAACGACGGTCTCAGCCGCTTCACAGACCAAGCCCGCCACCTCAACCAATTCATCCTCCACGCTGCGCTCGACGTCGTCCAAGAAGTCCAGTGGACCGGCGCCATTCCCCCGCTCTCCTCCTCCTCGTCTGCCTCCTCGTCCTCCATCTTCTCCTCCTCTGCTTCTTCCTCAGCAGCAGGCGGCGCAGCCTCCTCCCTCGCAGCCCTGACCTCGTCCTCTTCTGCCTCGTCCCATTCGGCTGGCTACGCCTACGCCTCCACAGCAGGGTCCGTCAACAATGGCCAAATGTACCTCAAGGTCATTGACAAGTTCTTCAACAACTACATCTCGTGCTTCATCACGGGCGCCAATGTGAAATTCCTCCTGCTGCACCAGCCCACTGGCTCCGGTGTGGGCGCCGGCGCTGTGTCTGGCTCTTCTTCGTCGTCTATTATGGCCGGCACGGGGACTGGTGTTTTGGGAGGAGGCGGATCTCGCTCGTCGACGTCGATTGCGGCCAATCCTACGAGTGCGGCCACAGAGGAGGCCATCAAGAATTTCTTTACAGAGGTCTATGAGAATTGGGTCAAGGCGATTATGAGCCCGTTCTACAAGGTCAATATGGAGGTCAGAAGTCCTATCTTTCGGCAGAGGGTCGTGGCGGCGGGCAAGAAGTACCTTTAAAGGGAAGAAGAATACGGATCAAGAAGTAATATAAAGTGCACCAATCGACCACGGTGGTCACGTTGCCATGCACTCAAGACGAAGACGCGTTAGAGGGCTCTTTTGGATTCAACATTATACAGGCGCATGGGAGTTTACGGTTCGCGCAAGATCAGCGGTTCAAACAAGTTTCATACGAGTATCGCCAATACCATTAGTAGTTACAAGTCGCTCTCATCCATTTCATATCTTTTCAAAGCCATCACAAATCGTTGCACTTGAAACGCAGTCAATGTTCATAAAGTGTATTTCGCAGGCAGCTTGTCTGTCACTAAAGTGCTTGTCATGCCTAACCGAGCCATGTCATTCCGAATGATCCGTGAATTGTCCCTCCCCAACGCCGAAAAACAACAATGTCCTCCGCCACAAGTGCCGCTAGAATTGCACCAAAGGTTACACACGAATCGTAACCACACCACCATAGTATGGTGTGCGGTCACACCCAACTGCTATTCCCTTTGCGTGTTGCTATGCTGGCATCATCAAAAGAATCTAGAAACCATGCATACACAAACACGTCCCAGGCAGCCCATCAATGCATCCAAACGCTCTCAGTAACAAGGAACAAGTGATGATGACCAAGATGAGCCGTAATGAAAAGCGATGCGAAAACGCTTAACCACCGAAACCGTAAAGCGTACGGCCCTGGCGCTTGAGGGCGTAGACAACGTCGAGCGAGGTGACGGTCTTGCGCTTGGCGTGCTCAGTGTAGGTGACGGCGTCACGGATGACACCCTCGAGGAAGGACTTGAGAACGGAGCGCGTCTCTTCGTAGATCACTGTAGGAGGATAAGTGTATGAGTATGTTGTCAAGTGACATGAGACGCGTCATTGTGGCTGACGAGGCACAAGACTTACTGGCAGAGATACGCTTGACACCACCACGACGAGCGAGACGACGGATGGCAGGCTTGGTGATACCCTGGATGTTGTCACGCAGAATCTTGCGGTGACGCTTGGCACCTCCCTTGCCGAGACCCTTACCGCCCTTGCCGCCTAGAGTAGAAGATGCATGTCAGTAACTAGTCTTCTCATGATGGTGATGACGACGACGACGAAATGGTTGATGCAAGCGACGTGGTGCACCGACGAGACAGTGACCAAAGACCTTCGACGCGCTTGGATGCATGTGGATGTGCCCACCAAGACGCGTCTAACCGTTGTTGCCGACGGTCGGCCCAAACTGCCCCACCACACACGGCCTGGCTATGGCCACGATGCACAACACCGATGACGAGCGAGCGAGCCAACGAGACGCGTCAAAGTGCAGCGCCAGGGCAGGGAAAAAACAAGCAGACACGGTGGTGCAACTTACGTCCAGTCATGTTGAGAGTGGTTGGAGGTGAGGAAGATGTGGTGTGGTGTGATGAATTCTGGCGTTGCGACAGACAAACTGATGCAACTTGTTGATGTTGTGGTAATAAAGTGAAGTGGGAATAAATCACAGCACGCGAGAAAAGAGGAAAAGGGAAAGACTGGGGGTGCGAGTTATTTAAGACGACTGATGGGGGCGGTGGCCGCCGGCTACTGATCTTGGAGAGAGGGGCGAGGGATGGGCAAGAGACCACTGCTAAAAGGTGCAACTGCCTTTTTCCCAAGCCCGGGGCTGGAGGAGTGCGCTAGGCTGTTTTGGTGGGCTTGCCCTCCGCAGGCATTTGGAAAAAGGGCCATTTCCTCACCCAAAGCCTTGTGCCAAATCGCTTGCCAAAGTAATGCGTTACAGGGGTCGGAAACGACACTGTTTGGTTTGCACCAAGCTGCGTTGGCTGCACCCAGTTGCTTTTGCGGCCTTGGAGCCGCTACTGGATGGCCCGTGCGTCCTTCCCTTCCCTTCCTTCCTTTCTTCCCACAACCCCCCTGCTAGCTTCCTTGTCTTTTCCACCCAATCCCAGCAGCCCAGTCAGCCCGTTTGCGCTGCAGCCTCACCAAATGGCTCAAGTCAGAAAAAAGGGCTGACCCGCAGACAGATTCCCCCTGCTCATCCTCTTTAGGACTAGCGCCCGCGAGGCCTCGCCAGTTGATCTGAGCCGGCAACCAATCAGAAACCGCGAAAAGCGGCGCCAGCAAGTCTTGCCTTTTTCCCAAAAGTCTTCGAAGAGGTCGGGCAAACGCGTGTTGAGTGCACTGAAACGCGTCCAGGTTCGGTGCCGAGAGGGTACGGGCAATGGGGGATCAGCTGCCTTCAAGTATTTTCCGTACCTTGCTGCAATCAGCCTTTTCTTGGCTTCTCGTCTTGCTGCCTATTGTCCAATGAGAGCGGTCTCTGCGTATCTATATTGGTAGTCTTTGAAGCTATCGCATCAAGCTATTCCCTTGTTTATCCACTTACCGTCCCCTCGGGCCATTGATAGTCTCGCCTGTCTCCACTGTGGTTGAACTCAAGCTCGCAACGTCATTCATTGTCACGACGATTCAATTGCTGTATACCATGTTTGTGTGCTCAGAGGAACATCAACGTAGACGATTCACCGTGCGCGACGAGTTGGTCATCCAACAAGTGCCTCCCGTCAGTATATCGAACAACCTTGACAATACTTCGCACACAACAACATCGATATCATCAATCAACGATGGTTATATCAACGAGGCACGTATGCCCCTAAACGATGGCTTGTATTAGGGTTGAGCCCGTCTAGCAACCTATGGTACATGGCCTGCGAGACAGCGCACACAATGCTGTGCTGTGCTGTGCTGTGCTGCAGCAGGCAGATGGAATAGCCTTGTACAATGTTTGCCCATAGCGAGCCACATCTTCTTCATCATTACACCCCACTCATGCCCGCTCATGCCGCGGGGATTCTTTTCCGTGCTCTTTCTATTGGTCCCATCTTTCTGGTATGCCTGCGAACACAGCATCTAGCCCGAGTAGTGTCTGGACTCTGTTGTTGTGCTAGTTGACAACGCTGATGCTGCTCGGCTCAGTCTATTTCCAGTCTTCGCAATTTCGTTTTCTTGCCTTGTGTGGTGTGGAGCGGACGCGCACTCTGGCACGAAGAGCGCTTGGGGATCAGGAAGTTTTTTTTGGGTGTTGTGCGTCCGTGTTCGAACTGTGTCGTTGAGGGGTTGGAGGGGGGTCGCGCAGCAATCCGGTGCTGTTCATGGTCTGCTACCGTGATGGCGCAGCGGAAAGAAAAGAAGGGGTGGCGGGCCTTTCTGTGCTATTAGCATGATTTCCCTGCACCAGAAAAATCAGTGCATTTCAAAATTGAAAGGACGTGGCGCGGAGAAAGAAGATTTGGGTCATTCCACCGAGGCCTCGCAAAAAGATCATCTCATCTTTGTTGGCTGGTTTCCTTCAGCCAGAATTGGTTCCAGCCTGGGATCGTTTAGCCGGGTCCTTTGAATCCTACTGCAAAAAGTCAGTTAGGGTGACGATCATTTCTGACGGCGTACCGTTCGTTGACTGCGTTCCATCAAGACCACCCAGCCATGGCTGCGCCTTGTTCAGGAACAGCGTCTTTCTGTGACGACGATGACGACGACGACGACAACAACAACAACGACAACGATCATGACGATTCGATATCGCAACATACTTCGGTAGGCGCCTTTCGCTTCCTCACCCCATTGGTGCCATCTGGTGCCTTGCGTTTCAGCGGTCGTGTCGGTCGTACCTCGCCGGCCTCGAAGACATCGTCGGGTAGACTCCAGCTAAAGGTCTGATAGTTAGCATTACCACAGATTATCATCCGGAGCCTGATCGGATCTGCTCTTCCGCCAGTCACGCTTTCGCCAGCCCCAATTATAACAACATACTTTCGTACGTGCTGCACGCCCACAGCACACGAGTCCTGGAGTTCCTTCTCGTACTTTTCCCAGGCAAAACAGATATTCTTGAACTCGTTGACTTCGTAGGATAGGTCGAGGGATTTTGCGCCTGTATTGTCAATGGTCCTGACGTTAAGACTCTTACATGTCTCTAGTGAAACGAAAGGAAAGTTGCTTGTTGAGAGTGGAATGGTGCACCACTGGGTCTTGCCCCGTTGGCAAAGGGGGATATCCTCATGGGGGCCGGCAGATGACAGGAGGGGCAAGGGCACTACTTACCTTCTCGCAGCTCCAAGCCAATATAGTGGGTTGACGTAAATACCACCTTGGGACCCTCTTCCTCCATCTTGACGTCCGTGTCTTTGGCTTCGGCGGTCGGTGCAGCGGCGCCATCAGCAGCCTGTTCCTCTTGCTTGATCTCCGTCGACGAGTTCGGTGCTGCTGCCTTTTCTGTGCCATTGACAGCACGCGTCTCGGCGCCACGGGCCGCAACAGCAGACTCTGTCTTGACTGCGTCAGCATTCTCCTCATCCTTGATCACATAGTCCAGACTTCCGTCAAGAATCTTGTTCCACTCGTCAAGTTCATGCAAGCACCGATGCTTGCGCTCGTAGCCCTTGTTGAAGGGTCGCGCCAGCTGAATGGACGGGTGGCGCTCGAGACTCTGCACCAGCAGACGAATCTTGGACTCGACGAAGCCGCCCCATATCTTGGCATTCTCCTTGGTTGTACTGGCTGCATTCACGATGATATAGTACTTGTAGTCCTGGGTGAAGAAGGAATGCTTGACAAAAAGCGTCTTCCACGGTTGCTTGCCCAACATGATTTGGTCCACCACGCCTGAGAAGTGGTCCAGCTCTTTTTGAATGACGGATTTGCTCGAGTGTGTAATGTTGAAGGTGGCGCACATGGACGGATAGGCGGGCGTAATGATGGGCATCAAATGGTAGCCATCGCCTTTGTAGAGCTTGGGGTTCCAGACACGGACTTGGAGGGGCCCGTCCTCGACATGTTTCAGCAGAACTGGCTGGGGCCAGGGCCAGCGCCGTATGATGTGAAAGAACTTGGTCACAATCACTGCTCCGTTTGCCTTGGGATACAGCTGGCAGACACGCGCCACCAGCATGGCCCATGCCACACCGCCAGGAAAGCCCATGATGTTGGCATAGATTGCGCGCTTCTGCGCCCACAGCTTGATGGCTCGCAGAGCCAGACGGAAGGACGTGGGCTCGGGCACAAGCTTGAGGATGTCGTCGGTGACTCGGGTTCCGTTGAGCGATCGCAGTTCGGCGTCGTCGAGGCCGCGCAGCAGGTTGTTGTCGAGCAGGTCCCAGCCAATCGACGGGTGCGGTATCTCTGTCAGGGTGGCGATGCGGGAGAAGATGAGATCGATGCTGATGCCCGAGTACTCAAACTTGATGATGGGCACAAATGCGTCGGTAACGGCCGTCAGGTCGGTGATGGCGCCCGGCGGCGTCATCTCGTTGAGCAAGCCAGGGAACAGTTCGAAAAAGTGCGCCCGTGTCACGTATTTCGGGCCGACCACGAGGGTGTCGATGTCAGATCCCGGGCCAAAGACGCCCAGCCGGTAACTGCCATATGTGAAGATGCGGCCACGCGCCGACTTATGGACGGCTGGGTTGTCGTGATACTCGGTCTCGGCTACTTTCTTGATGAAGACGTCGGCAATGCTCTGGAGGGACTTGAGGACGTTCTCTCTGGGACGGCGAGGCTATCGTTAGTCTTGGTGCTTCCCCTTTGTCTGTGTGCTCTGATTGTCCAAGGAGGCCTGTCATACCGTTTCTGCGTTTCGGTCGCGTGCTCGTACGTGTTCTGCGCCTTGAGCTCGGTGAAGAGAGCGTCGTTTGCGCGCTTCTCGGACTCTTGCGGCAGGGCTAGCGAAATGGGCGGCGTCACGCCCCATTGCATATCGGCGGCCATGGCGAAGGGCGCGGACAGTCTCAGGGACCCAGAAGAGCGACGGCAGTGGAAAGTGACAGCTGAGGGAGCTGTCGTGGAGGGTGGGAAGTTTGCGGATTGACAGAAGGGCTCCGGTGTAACGTCCAAGCCTCCAGCTTTCTCGTGTGAAAGTCAAACTGGAATCCGTCCAGCATGTTGCGAGCCCTGGGCGCAGCACAGCACAGTACAGGCACAGGCACCAACCAGCATTGGTTCAGGCAAAGGTGGAGTCAGCGACCTGGAGACTAGAAAAAGTACGTCAGGACTGCTGGAGGGCTGCAGGGGCCAGGGGGGCAGGCTTGGGCGGGTTGGCAGGGGGTAGACTGGGGTCCACTACTGGGCCATTGATCGTGCATAATCTGGGGCAAAAATATTGCGACCAAATGATAGAATGAAGCAATTTCTCGAATCTGACTGCGTTGTATCTACCATCATGTGCTGGACCAACCCTGAAATGCCTCCACGTCAAGACGCCTCAAGTGCAAATAATACGGTGAAGATGAGTCAGAAGGACGAAAAGCCTCCCTGAGATGAGCCAAAAGAAAGAAGAACAGGAGAACGAGACACACAAGGAGAACAAATCACCCAGCCAGCCAGCTGATCTAAACCACTCCAAAACTCCTCCACACACACACACACACGCCGCTTGCCTTATGTACAAACTCTCGCTCTTCACCGGTCACTGTCCCAGAACGCAGACCACGATTCAAATGCCCAAGCAATCGTCTGGACATGCCAGGCATGGCTCTTGGAGAACCAAAACACAGCACCGCCCAAGATGCCCACGCCACCGACCACCTCGAGTGCGATCCAGCCGCTGTTTCTCAACCTCGTCGTCACCTCCAGCAGTCCCAGTGGGTCGTGGTGCGGCAAGGTCGAGTTGTCCTGCTTCCAGTCCCTTGGCAGTCTCCCTGGCTTGGACGAGCGCACCGATCTGGATGATAATGACGGTCTTGACGACTTGTCACTGTGGTCACGACCGTGGACTGGTACGAGTGTACCTTCTTGGACGCATTCATTCAGCTTTTCCGTGAGCCAAACGGCCCTCTCGCCGCGGGCAAGTGCCTCATAACGAGCCCTCTCGTTTGCCAAACTTCTTTGCAGATCCGATGCCCAGTTGGCAAGGCGGATCTCGGCCATGCGCTCCTCGCGCTGGGTGTGGTCAGCCATGCGCGCAAGCATGTATGTTCGAGGAGGCGTTGCTGCTGCCACTAAGGAGGTCGACGAAGCACCCGCGGCCGCTGCCCCTGCACCAGTCTGCAGGCTGAGCGGCCTGTACAAGCCGCGAGGTCGTGTCGGGTGGTTGTCTAAATTCTTCCACTGCAGGAATTTCTTGGCTGCCGCGTGTCGTAGCCAAGAGGCGCCACTCTCGGAAAAGATCTGATCGACGAGGGTGCCGAGGTCGGAGTTCATCAGAGGCTGCACGTAGTCGGGACTCATCAACAGACTCGCGTCCATGATTTCGTGGTCTGATCCGGGCATGCTCGAAACAGCATATGGCCACTGAGGCTCTGCGGCTTGGGCATGCACAGAGGTGGTGAACGAAAATGGCCGCACATTGGCGTCTTTGAGCTCGCTTCTGATGCGCTCTTTGCTCTGTCGTATGGTCTCGGGGCTCATTGTGTCTGCTCGGGCAAGGAGTGGTATAATATTTGTCAAAGGTGACAGGAGCTGCAGGTAGTTAATATCCGCGGGTTGGAGTTCTGCTCATCTGTCAGTTCGAGTACGCCAGAGCTCACGTGGGAGGCAGGCAGTGTCCCTACTGTTGTGTATCAAATACAAGACCAAGTCGACTTGGTTCCCTCCGTCGCCGCCCAGCATATTCAACAACTCCGGATCCGACAGCGTGTTGGATTGCACTGTTTCCAAGTGCGACTCGACATAGCGAACGACAGGAGTGATGGACTCCATGCTCTATTGGTCGGATCAGCAAATCGACCCTTCAAACAGGCACAGACCAGAGTGACGACATTTCCGACGGGAGGCAACTCACCGATAACCCACCACTATACCCCGGGGTATCAATAAAGCAAACATTCCTGTCCAAAATGGTATCACCGCCCAAGCTCTTTCTACGTTTCAGAAGCCGAGAGTCGTCCAGATCCGACCACCACTCTGGGTACGGCTTGGTGCTCGCCGAGATTTCGCAAATCTGGTCAGTCGCATTGCTGCCCTTGGCGACAGACTTGGACTTGCTTTTGGATCGAGGACTTGAGCGATGACCGAAAACGGTGGGTGGAGGCACAATCGGGTCGACGTGGACAATGGCATCGGAGATCTGGACAATGGCCTTGATGAGGGCGGTTTTGCCGGTATCTGCAGGTCACGTACACGCCGAAGCCTGTTGTCAGATTGTGGTTGTTCACAGCCCCCGGGACTTTGTTTGAAAAGTGCCGCTGTATGGTGGCCAGTAGCGCTTGCTTTGCTTACCAGAGTCACCAGCAACAAGTAGCTTCAGCCTTCCCAATCGCTTGCCTTCATCGGTGAAGGGGCGGCGCGAGGGCATTTTGATGGAGGGCATGACGAGCTGAGGCACGCTACCGCTGTCCATCAGGTCCGCGGCGAATGTTTGCTCGGGCTCGAGCTCGATGCTCATGCCCAGGTCTTCGGAGATGGAGGCGGTGACGGAGTTTCTGCGGGACGAGACGCCGCTGATGGCCGAGGCGGGTCCGGATAGCGGCAGCAGCAGCGGTGTGAGGGGTCGCGAGGTCTCTGTGCTGCTCACAGCTGCCGAGACGAGATGCTGCTGGAACGATGGCGTGGCATTGTCGGAGGACACGGAGGAGGCATCGTCTGGATGCTCGTCGCTGCCGGCTACAGAGGGCGTGGCGGGCGTGGCGGGCATGTTGTGGCTGTAAAGGGACTTGGACGGACTGCTTGGGGCGGACTCGACGGCGCCATGTGGGTGTAGGTGTGCGTGCTGCTGCTGCTGCTGCTGCTGTTGCTGTTGTTGGGTCTGCTTGCGGGGATCGCGCGCGGTGATGAAGGTGGAGAGAGACTGCTCGAGGGCAGCATCCACGGCATCCTCGTCGCCAATGAAGAAGGCGGTGGGCCCGACGTTGTCGTTGTTGGGGCGGGCCCGCTGCTGCGAGGACGCTGACGGCGGCGGCGTCTCGCCAAAGAGGGGGCGCATGGTCGGTGACGGTGACTGTGGTGGTTGTGGTTGCGGTGGTTGCGGTGGTTATGGTGATGACTGGTGGTTGTGCAAGTGGCGAGCTAAGCTATATGTACCCTCCTTTTGACCCTGACCCTGACCCCGAGACCAACACTGACACGATAGTCGGTGACGAAGACGGTCAGCATGGAGATCAGATAAGGAGAGATAAGGCGAGTCGAGTACGCGCGCGCGCGCGACAGAGAGAGAGAGAGAGCGAGAAAAAGAGAGCGCAGCGCAAGGTTGCGGTCAAGTCAAGTGGATGTTGAAGTTGTTGTCGCTTCACCTGATGAAGTCGATGAACCAGGTAATTTAGATTGAAAGTTAAAGGCGGTAACACGGCCGGTTCCAAACCCGCTCACCCCCTCACGCAACAAGTTGGATGCATGCGTTGCATGTATAATGTAATGGATGGATGGGTGGGTGGGAGGTTATTGGCTGTGACTTGCTGACAAAGGCCTGGCCGGTACTTTGCATGTTGGCATCTATCAGCCCATTTATCTTTGCACAGACAAAGGGGGAAAAGACCGCCTGAGAGAGTGTCAATTCAGCGGTGGCATCAGGGCAGAACAGCACGATTGCCCCAGCCAAGCGGGGTTGGGTGATTGCCCTGACGGGGGCCACTGGAACACTACCCCGCGCTTGGGTTTGGGTTGGGTTGGGCTCCGGGGGGGGGGCGGCTATTTTTGCCCCTCTCTGCGGGGGTCCAGTGGAGGAGTACGTTGACAACCAAAAGGGTCCAATTCAGTTCAGGGTCTACAGGCCTCTTATCATGTATTCAACTATAGAGGCTGCAGGGCGCTAGGCTCCATTCCGACAACCACACTTGATTGGCTTGCACATTGACGATGATAACCGCCAATAACCACAATAACCACGACCGTATACCGCCACAAACAAAGCAGCACGATGAATGTATGTGTTTGCATTCGGAGTGAGAATCGATCCCATCACGATATTGGAAAGGGAGAAGCACCTGATGTAAGAGTGGAAAATGTTGTCTTTGCCAGTCCTCCTGGCATCCCACGACAACCTTTTATAGACGCGGCTCGTGCCATCGCGAGGCAAACATCTTCATATCAATCTCCTTCTCCTGCTCATCTTCTTGCTTGCAGTTGAAAGTCCATCGCTGTACCGAGGAGGAGCCACCAAGATCAGCTTCATTCATCGACCGGCTGCCCTCCCATTGTCATCATTATCATCATCATCATCATCATCAACAACAACATCCCACGAAACACCAGCTCCGACACCGCCATCCACTCCTCCATTCAGCACCATCCAGCTGTTTTCCTGGAGCATTGCCTCGGCTACTTGCTGGGCATACAGCGCAGACGGATCAGTGTCTGCCGTCCCATTGGTGCCGCTATTGTTGGAATTGTCGATATTCTTCGTCGCATTGGCAGTGGCATTAACAAGAGTCCCACCATCATCCCACCCGCTCAAATCGGGAAACATATCGATATCGTCCAAGCTGAACTCGCTGCCTAACATGTCTTTGGCACTGTGCGTGTCCATGAGGTGGATTGCCGGCTGGCTTGGCATCGCTGTAGCAGCATTTGTACCAATCGGTATTGTTACATCATTGTTAATGTTGTTGTTGTTGTTGTTGTTGTTGTTATTATCACTACTGTTGAACTGATCGATTCCCCTCACCTGCTGCTGCTGTTTCGACAGCGAATCTACCGCAGCAGGACTAATTCCAGAACTTGTCGTAGGCGTCGAATTGGCATTCATCAACGTCGCAGCGGGCGATGAGGACGAAGTGCTCATTGACGAACCACCACCAGTTGTCGTTGTTGTCCGGTGCGGGAGTCTGAATTGATTGTCGCTGCTGCCGCTGCCGCCGTCGCCCCCGTTACCAGTGATCATATTCTGTGAGAAACAGCTTCCATAGGAGGCTGGTGGTAGAGGCATTACGTTATTAACTCTGTTGTTGTTGTTATTGTTATTGTTGTTGTTGATGATGTGACTGTAGGTATTTGCAGTAGTGGCTGCTGCTGCACCTGAAGAAGATGACGAGGACGAAGACGTCGAGGGCTCCTCTTCGACTTGCCCAGAGGCAAACAGTCCAAGTACATTCTGGATCGATTCTTGGCCTGGCCCTCGGCCTAGCTGTGGCCCAGTAGGCGGAGACACTTTGACGCGCTTGCGTTTATTCCCGCTGCTCTTCTCATCATTGTCGTCATTGTCGTTGTTGTCATTTGTGGTGCTGGTATTCGGGTTCATGTTGATTTGAACACCATCAGCGCGGAACCCATTCGCTTGCAGGCCATGCGGCTTCATGCTAAACTTTCCATCCTGCTTCCTCCCAATCGGCTTGTCCAGCGGCAGTCGTCCAGGTAAAGGCGACAGCAAGTCCGCATGGCGCGAGATGCGGGACCGCGCAAAGAGTGGGATATTGTTGCCGCACGGCGTTGGCCCGCCACGGCAGCTAGCCTTGGAACCGTTCCCGTTGCCATTGCCGTCGTCATCAAAGCCGCCGCCGCTGTAGAATTCGCGCGAGACGATGGACGGGATCCGGACGAGGTGGACGAGGTTGGAGCGCTCGAGGTCGACGACGAGCTGACGAAGGAAGTTGAGCGTGATGGAGTGTTGCTTGCCGATGGCTTCCATGGCGGTGAGGAGGAATTCAATGTCGGATTTGATTTTGGGCGGGAGGGAGGAGGGCGTGGATGTGGACGAGAAGATGTCGTCGTTGTGGTCTTTGGCTTGGAGGATGCAGACGGAGCTGGCGACGTACAGGGCGAGCGCGACAAGAGGACTCCGCTAGAAGGGGGGTTAAAAAAAAAAGAGGTCAGCATGAGATATCTTGGTCTGGAGAATGAGATCAGTAGAGAGAGATCAGTCAGCAATCAAGACTCACATAGCCCGCATTCGTATGCGACGTCATCTTGACAATGTTCACAACCTCCTCGGCCGCCGTCACCAGCCGCGTCTTGAGCATCGTCCGCACATTCTCCGGGAACCCGTGCTCGACAGCCTTTTCATAGGCGCAATTATGCAAGCAAATGACCGACGCGTGCAGATTCAGGTTGGTGTGGACCGCAACAGGGTCTTTCATGTGCGCGGGGATGCGCAGTCCCTCGGGCAAGAACATAAAGACGCTTGACAGCATGTTGTCGAGCTCGCGGTGGTTGTTCCAGAACCGGCCGTACTCGTAGTTGTCGGGGCTGTCGCTGGGCTTGCTGCGGTGCACCTGCTTCATGATGCGGTTGAAGATGTGGCAGATGACGGCGGCGCCGGCAAAGGACGAGTACGAGGAGCCGGTGAAGACGTCTTGGAGGCGGCACGCTGGCTCGGGCCGGCATTGCTGGAAGGCTTCTTCGGAGCAGGGGAGGCGGGTCGTAACCTGGTTGTTGTTAATCAGATGTTGAACTTTCCACAAGGTCCTTCTCTGCGGCCATGGGAGGGTATGTTTCGCAGCAAGAGACGGGACGATTCATAGACAGAAGAGAAAGGCGTACCTCGTCTGGGTCGATGAGAATGGGCCAGCCAGTGCTGATCGACGCATGTGAGTCGATGGCAAAAGCACCCCAAAAGGTCCGTCTGCGTTCTGTGTATTGTGGCAAGCCGAAGCGTGCTGTCAGTCAAGCAAGACCAAAACCACTCCCACTGTGTCCGAGTCCGAGTCCAAGGGGAAAGCAACCCACCCTCTAGTTCCGTCCAGTCCTTTGGCGGAGCCAGCGTCGGCGCCATCTCATGGAGCGAGTCTGGATCGTCGAGCCGGTGCAGGCCCATCATGTGCAGCAGCTTGATGCAGCGCGCTACTGACATGGCTGCGCGCGTAAACCACATGCACCTTGCTTCGTTGGTGGCTATCAACGCCCAGGCCTGGGCGTGTGCCACCGTGAGGAAATGCTCCCCGTCGCCCTGTCGTTTTCAAACAAGACATTCGGGTGGTCAGCTGGCTGGGGAGGCAGAGGGTGAAGGACACAATGGAGAGTGATGGTGGCAAACAGAAACTCACCCTCATCTCGTCTTCTTGCAGGTAGTGCCGCGCCCGACTGTGAAAGGCACTGTGGTAGGCAGCATATTTGGGATGTGCATTCGCCGCCATGGTCCAGATGGCATATTGCAGCGCCATGGGCGGACGCAGGTGCGGCGCCGAGTAAAAGGCCGTCAAGTACCGGCCTGGATGGACGATGGGGATCAGAGGATGCTGGATGGTGAAGAAGGCCTCGTGTCTTGTGCGTGCACATGAAACTGGTTAGTCGCCTGTTTTGCGAGTTTGTGCTGTTCGGTCATCCCCCGCACATGATGCAATCAAGGAATGTGGAAATCCACTTACAACTCCTCAATCATCTGCGTAGGCGGCAGAGCCTCAAACATACCCAGGCCCAGCAGTTCGTAGCCCGTTGTGGTGCTGGTGCTGCTGCCGCCGTTGCCAGTACCATTCCTAGCACCATCTGGCTGGAACTGGAAGTCTGTGGCTGACCTGCTATACGATGTGTCCCAGCCCATGGGCGGGGTCTCCTGAGTCGAGGACGACTGAGGAAATGGCTGGGCTGATGGTATCTGATTGGCATTGATGGTGGCAGGGATGTCATTGTGACCGGAAGCAGGTCGAGTGTCCTCGGTCAGGTCGACCACACCAGAGAAGGGCACAGAGTCGGTAAAGTCCCAGCTGGTCACGTCAACTGGTATGTCGTCGACATGGCCGTGGAGGTTGACAGGATTGGCTGCGTCGATAGCGGCACTGGAAGCATCACCACCAGCACTGCCGTCCGACGCAGTAGTCCGTCCACCAGTAGCATCCTTGAGCAGAACTTCTACCTGTGCTGAGAGAGAAGGAAGACCATGTCAGCATCTGACCTTGTGTTCCCAAGGACGACATGTTGAAGCTTCACATCAACAGCAACGGCAGCGAGAACAACAACAACAACAATAACAAAGGACAAACACAAGGCCAACATACCCAGCCGCTCCTCCAACTCCCTCACATTCCGCCTCTTGACCGCCGGCTTACGACGCGACTCTGGATAGACACACGGCGCCCGGAGCTTGGCACACCGCTGACACGCAGGTTTCGTGCGGTCGCAGCGCAGTTTCCGGCTTCGGCACGTGACACACGCCAGTGGCTCCCGTGCTGCACCGTCGACGTGGTTCTCTTCGTTCTCGTTGAGATTCCTGGTAGTGCTGGCACCAGCAGCGCCAACAACAGCACCAGGAGGAGCAGGCGATGGCGTGGTGGTCGCAGCGGAATTCCGTCCGAAGCCCGACCTCGACCGTGCCTCGGCTACAGTGGTGCCGTCCTCTGCCTCGTCCATAACGACTGTGATCTGCCTTGGTTGAGTTTATGCGTGTCTAATTGTGATGCTTGTGGCACCAGTCGCTGAGATGATGGGGGGGGGGTCGTGGTGATGAACCGAATACGGTAAGACTTGCAATGTTCCTTACCAAGAACCCAAGCCACGCCAATGAACCATCGTTTGCATTAGAAAAGTTCAGACCCCATGTACATCAAAGCATACAACGCAACACAGAGTCTGCAAGTATGAGTTCAATAGTAGTAATACTGTGTGGATGTAGCCGTACAATCTGATGGAATTCCCATCTCGAGGCTGCCTTTGCCAGCCTTTGGACCAGCCTGGCTAGTGGCGCCACTGAGACGAACGGCCTCGGACAAAGGCGGCGGGATTTTGGTCCGACGTCCGAAGATGGTCGTTGAATGGGCTGAGTCAGCGTGATGTGGGTCTGCGGTCCAAGTACCCAGGTACCCAGATACCCAGGTACCCAGGTACTTTGCGGAAAGGAGGAAGCAAACCATGGAGTTTTTGCTCTTCTTCACGATACCGATTGCAAGTAATTCTGGGTATTTACTTTGAGCGGGTACTGCGGCATCAGATTGTGAGATCTATCAATCAACAAACAGGACAAACAATCATGGAATCGTTGGGCCCCGGCCCGCGCGGTGGGCTTTTGCCGCTGCCCGCCCATCTCGTTGATAAGTATGGCAGCGTTGATATGGCGACATGCCGGTCTCGATGATCGTTTATCGTCAGGTCAGATGAGACCAGACCAGGCCAGATCCACGGCCACAAGTCCCATCCATTGCATTCGACAAGATATACGTACAGAGGGAGACGGAGCCTGTTGCACAACTCAAACGGCAGCCCCCCATCAGTACCAACGTGCAAACCCTTTTTGCCACGCTTACGCCAAATCATCAGCCGATACCTCTCTCGACTCCAAGATCGTCCAATTCCGAACAGAGACCAAGAACGTCGAAATACAAAACAATGGGCTCAGAATGCCACTCAGCGCCACACATCCTCGTCGTTGGCGGCGGTATCGTCGGCGCCTCCATTGCATGGCACCTCACCCGCCATTCCACATCTCCCAAGGTCACCATCGTCGCTGAGAACGTAGGCGGCACCGCCACCCCATGTTCCTTCGCCTGGCTCAATGCAAGCTGGCATAATCCCAAGCACTACTTCGACTTCCGCCATCGCTCCATGGCTGCGTGGCGACAAATGGCCGAGACGCTGCCGGAGCTGGCCAAGGAGGTGCGCTGGGATGGGTCGTTATGTGTAAGCCTCTTTGTTTCCTTTTTTTTTTTGTCTTCCTCTTTGGCCATTTCACTTTCAAACAAGCACCAGGGGAACTAAGCGGACATAAGTGGGACAAATCGCCACAAGAGCTAGACCAATACATCCAACAACACACAGCATGGGGCTACGACATCCATCGCGCCAAATGCGCCGAAATGGCCGTCCTCGAGCCAGCGCTGGACCCGTCCATCTTTCCCGACTGGGCTGTGCGAGTCGGTGAAGAGGGCGCCGTGGAAGCTGACGCTGGAGCCCGGGCTTTGGTAGCCGATGCGCAGAAACACGGCGCCCGTCTGGTGACGGCCTCGGTCGAGGCCTTGCTCCAGACTGGTGCGAACGCCGACACTGACACCGGCGCTGCTTTGGCCTCCGCCTCTGTCAACGGCATCATAACATCCACAGGCGAGACAGTCTACGCCGACCACGTGATCCTCGCAGCAGGCATAGGCAGCATTGCCCTGGGCGCCACAGCAGGCGTGACCGTACCCCTCAAGGACCCCGCGCCGCCCGGACTGCTCGTGCACACCAAGCCAATCCCGCGGCGCATCCTCCACCACATCGTCTACAACACGCAAGGCCACATGCGCCAGACGGCAGTCGAGGGCCGCATTCTCGCCGGCGCTGACTTTGTTGGCGGAGATCCCGGCGCTGACCCGTCAGCGACTGCGCGCGCGCACTTGGAGACGGTCAAGGCCAGCTTCCAGCCTGCGGAGCGCGAGTTGCTCGAGTTTGACTATTACACGATTGGGTACCGCCCACAGCCGCTTGACGGAATGCCTGTCATTGGCGATACGGGCGTCGAGGGTCTGTCATTGGCTGTCATGCACTCGGGCGTCACGAATGCTGCCTTGGTGGGTGAGCTCTTGGCTAGCAAGGTCTTGACGGGAAAGGAGGATGAGGCACTGAAGGCTTTTGCACTCAGCCGCTTCATCAGTGAGGCCACGCTGTGATAGTGAGGCATCTTTCCGCTTGCGGAAACGCCAGAAGAGCCTCCTGTGCAGCGAGGGTCTCATTTCATACACGTCCTGGCCCAGGTGAGAGCTCAGAAAGTGCTGAGGTCTTTGGATATTGCCGTCTCGCCCTGTGATAATGAGTAAGCTACTATGGCATTAGGCAGTGTTCCAAACTCAGCGAGGAAGCACAGCGAGAGCCGTGGAGACGGTGCGCCAGGCTGTGCACGTCACTCACTGGGCACCAAACCCCAAAAAGGCCAATTCCACCGCGTGTTGTCAGTACGACAAGCCAACAAAAAACGGCTTGATGTCAAGGGCCTGCTGAGTGATCAGCAGAACTATGAGAGCCTTTGGTCCTCTCCATACAATTCCAAGCTTGCTGTGCTGGTCTGAGTCTGTGGCGGCAACGTGAGACCTACTAGGAACTCCTCCATAGTCACAGGACCCAATGACATCCACATGACGGGCCACTAGGTTTTCCCCGTGCTACAACGCCAAAACGCCAACAACACTGCCTGCCTGCCTGCCTGCCTGCCTGCCTGCCTGCCTGGGCAAACAAGTGCTGCCTGCATCCCGCCATTACGGCTCATCTCAGAGTGTAAGACAACGATTCAAGTCACTCGAAAATTCGAGGGTTTGTGTGCAACAGTTGGGCCGTGTCCCAAGAAAGAGGTTGATTTGCCGTTGCAATTGTGACAGGCGTCTTAAAAGCCACGGGCGTCTCGACTGTCAACGTGGCAGAACGCCTCCCGAACAGGGTGTTTCCTTTTCATCACCAGTGTGAGTCGAGGCAGTTATAGAACGTTGTTTAACATAGTAGCACACTTCTAGCTCTCAGTCAACCTTAGTCTGGCGCTCTTGACATCCAGAGCTCTTGTACAAGACATGCTGTTGGTGCCTGGGCGCAACGTAGCGGGTTAGCTATCATGATGATTAGCGGCTGGCCGAACAGGATTCTCTTCTTCTTTCTTTTTCTTTAATGACTCTATCGCTTATCGCTTATCGCTTATCGCTTATTGAGCGAGCGACACCCTAGGTATTTGAAAAGTGGCTGCTTCTGTGCCGGGCCGCGAGAATGAGTTCGGGTCATGGTAGTCGCTGGTACCGTCTCTCTTTGTGTGAGACTATGCCGCGTAGGATAGCACACGCTGTGCTTTGCCACACCTAACCTTCCGAAGCTGATATAATGCTCTTGCTTCTGAAGCAGACAGATGACGGCGAGTACAAGAGGCCTCGATGGAAAGAAACAGCCAAACAGCCGCCCCAGCCCATGAAAGAGACGACTGGTGGTGATGAGCATGGACAAGTGCTGCAGGACTACGACCAATACTGCGACCTAGCTTCTGCCGAGCGATTATATCCAGCATCTCGTGGAAGAATTGCGGGAGCTTTCGGGCAACATGACTTGTCATAATCTGAGACCCGCGGACAAGAAACCATGGCACGGCTGGTAGGCCTCTGGCCGGTTGGCCTGTCGGGCAGCGTGGCGTGCAGGATGCTGTGATAGTGTCTCCACCGCGGTGTGCAAGCGCTGCTGGAGGCCCAGACGCCACGTTGGGGGTAAGCTGAGGGTGATGAGTGCCTATGGCATCCTGGCTACTCATACATAGCAGTAGCACTGCGTCCAGCAGGAGGACATTGGTGCCCACACAGTTGGAAAAGAAAAGAAAGGCGACGAAAATTTAGATCAGCTCGTGTGCAGGATCAGCCCTCGCGTATCTCGACTGCAGAGCGGCTGCAGCGGGTAAGCCGGGGGCTTGCAAAGAGAGCCATGCGACAGCACTCTGGTAGCTGGACCCAGCGGTCGGGGATTGACAGGCGATGCCACCTTGCACGTAGCAGTGCATGTCATCGGCCTGTAGAAGTGCTGCTGTGAGGGCTGCGTGGGATGGCAGTAGGTCGCAGTTGTGGGAATGGAGGCTTAGAGCCGGCTTATTTGGGCATTGCTTGCGGTGCTGCAGCTCGTGCTGTCATGCTTCTGTCTGCAAGTGTCAAGACACGACCAGAATGATAAGAGACGGCTTATACGTCCGAGTGACAGCTTGTCTCGACCGTCAAGCCTCACGCCAACACAAGTCCAGGTCCAAGCCCAAGCCCAAGCCCAAACACACACGACTTCGCAAGTCCCTCTTGTGTCGCCTTGCCGCCCAGCCACCCAAGCACCCTGCCAGTCGAGTGCCACCACGCACCAGGATCAAGACTATCGGCGACGTTGTTCGTGCTTGGCTTCCTCGGTGGGCAATCCAATGGGCGGTTCCCACTGCCGGTCGAGCAGCGACGTCGAGGGCCGCTACTACACAGCATACCAAATATAGTGTGTACTTGTGGTGGACCCCGTATCTCTAGGCCAACGACGGCGGTGGCAAGCCATCTGTTTCTTGGGTGGCGGTGGCATTGTACCTCGTGGTCTGTGTCTGTGGTTGGTGATCTCTCGAGTGATGTTGGCGAGGTTTGATGCAAAGAGAAGTTGGGTAGAGGTGAGCAGTCGGGATCGTGCTGGGAAGACGTCGGTGGAGCCAGGCAAAGAGCCTTCCCAGATACTGGGTACTTGAATCTAACCATGAGCTTAGCCCAGAGACAAGGTAGAGAGTACTTGTAGTCCTTGCCAGCAGGGATAGGGATCATGGTCACGGCCGTGGCTGCCACCTGGAGGCAGATACTATGGTACGTACCGACAGCCTAGAATTGATGCCTACATTACTCTAGCATCTCTCCTCCCCTTCCTGTCAAGAACGGAGCTAACGCAAGCACCAAGCAGGGGGTGATGCGCTAAGATGCACGGCCCCCCTTCTCCCCAAGCGATCTGCAGCTCGACGATCCGATCTTGCTCCCGCTGTCGACATCTTGACAACGTCAACCACCGACACCGGCTGGAGTTCTCAACAGCACGACCGACACGATGGCCGCCGCATGACTTGTTGCACCACCACCACCAACAAGCTAGACACAAGACCCTGCACTTCCAGCTCGGCCGTAAACTAATTCTTCTTGAGTCGCGGTGTGGACCACGCAGCTAAACACATATCCAGGACGCCCAGCCCAGCCCAGCCCAGCCCCCAGGACCCAGTCTTTTGGCACGTTGGCTTCCTTTCCAACACAAGACGAATCCCCTCTCGCGCGGAACATGACCGTCTGGCGAGTCTAGGCACGAAGCGTTGCTGCCAGCATCATACGGTGTGGCCGATGACGACTTTGGTCGTTGTTCTTGGCTGTCTAGACAGGACTCCATGGCTAGATGCACCTGATGCCTTTTGTCTCGCATCTGGCACATGCAAATCACTCACTCCCGGCGCACTCGGCCACAACAATGCCGTGAACGGATCCGGACAGGCTATGACGGACTCGGCAGGGTGGTGACAAGCAAGCCATCGCGAAAAGCTGCACCGCAGATGGAGCCACCGCAACAGCCACAGCAGAGGCTTTCTTCTGGTTGCGGACGACAGTTTCATGGGCAGTGTCTAGACCCAGCCACGTCTCGATGCGCACACAGCAGAGAGACGAGACACCTGGCTGTTGCTGTTGCCGTTGCCGTTGCCAGCGCCTCTTTGTGTCTGTTGTGCAGTCCGGCAAGCCACGGTCGGTCGGTGATGCCAACTGTCGTGGCCGATTCCGCCGGCTCATCTCTTCTCAGCCTGAGTCAACCCACGGTCAAGAGCACAGTCGAGTAGCCGAGGCGTCTAAATAGCCATCTAGCATCAATGGGACGACTCAGTCTTTTGAGACAGGACCCCTCCAGTAGAAGCACAGTGCTTCGGATGTTGCTACAGTCCGAATCAGCCTTTCAAAACCCATCCGAACTATGTCGTGATTCACGATACTGGTTGACTGGATGGCACTCCAGCTGTCAAGGATGCGTCGGCGGATCACCAAGGGCTTACGATCGATGCTCACGCACACATGACCAAATATTGGCAGATCCCAGTTTCCCTCGATCCAAGGCAGTCTACTGGCAACTCTTGCTGCTGTTCTTGGCCACTAGTGTCAAATGACAGCATCCACAGGGAAGCCAGGGACTTGTCAAGGCATCAACGGACAGCACGCACCAAACACGCCCATATTGGCGGCGTACAGCAGACGCCTCAATGACAAAAAGTATCCCGCAAGCCTACCTCTCAAAAAAGAGAGCCACCGACATTTTCCAGCTGCTGCGTTGTACATCCCACAAGGCGGCAATCAGCCATCCGCCGGTCCAATAAAGGGGGTTGCCAGTTAGTTTCCATTTGTCGTGACCTTGCAATATTGTCAAGGACCGTCAACACAGTCAGCTGCTTGTGTTCTTCCAGTTTCTCTCCTCCTGTCTGGGGGCCGGGGGCCCTCCCTAGTGTGTGTGGCTCTGGTGCATATGCCCATCTGGCACAATGTCGGCCTGACTGTCTGACTTGTCCGACCTCCCTTGGGTAACACTACCGCAGGCACGTAACCAGCGCCTGGACAAGGTGAGGCGTTGGATTGGGGAATTGCAGATGGCGAGTACCACCCATCAGCGCGCCCCTTACGCCATGTGTGTGGCGTTTTGGGGTGCGGTGAAGCGCTGCATCGCACAAGATGGCACCTTGTGCTAATGTGGCAAGGTCAAGCTGGCATCGGTCCACACTGTTTCCCATGCCAGCGGTGGCGTTCCTGTCACCGCTATTGCGTGGTGTAATATGTGAGGATCCTGGGTCTTTTTGCAACAAGGCTCGATGGGCAGAAACCACGGGCTTGGGAATTACATTGGGGGCGCACTCACTCCTGCCGTGGATTGATGAGCAAGCCGCTGTGGCTTGATCCAATGACAGCTGTGATGATGACAGAGCCTGAGGAGTGTCGATCTTGGCTCGGCGAGTACTACGTCCTCTATTGACAAAGTAGCATCCGTCAATCTTTCTAAGCAACATTGATACGGATGCGTTCATTCAGACTTGCATTCTGGGGCCGGGGTTAGAGACCCGGGACGATGGCCAGGTGGCGCGGGAATGCCAGAAACCTTCTTTTCTTTCTTTGCTTTCGGCATCATGCCGCTCGTTGTTCCAAACACCAGACAAGAAACCGCGCGAACTCAATCGCCCGGTTCGGTTTCTCAGAAAAGGGCGGTCAACAAGTAGACAGATCGGTCACAGTGGTTTGTGATAGGCCGCCCTTAGCGACAACTGTCGCCGATCCAGCCCTTAGCGGCCTTCGCCTTGACGCACATCGCCATGTTGCATGCATCACCCCGTTGCTCGGGTGTTTTTATTTTCTCTTTTTTTCGGTAGCGAATACGTGAAGTCGGATGTTTGCGAACCTGGAGTCGGAATGAAGCGAAAATTGTTCAATCGATGGGAGTATCAGCCGGTATAGTCAATGCATGAAATAATGGAAGCCCTGAAGCTGGACAAGGTCTCTGCGCGCATCATACGACGCCATTGGCATAGCTAATTGGCAGTCTCGGTCGTTTTGGCCAGGCGGGATCGTGAGCACTGGAGGTACGTATCCGGAATTTATATCGAACTGTGTTCCATATGCATGCTGTAGAATGTCCCGTGTATTGAGTACCTGCTCACCCACTCGCTAGGCAGCCAGTCGGTCCCGACAATGCGTTCTCTGCCGTCCATTCAATCTATTGCTATGTACAGTAGATATGTACGTCGGTAGGAAAGGTACTTTTTGGTGCACACAAATAGCTTACGGCTGTGTCTGTCGGCCAGGCTTTCTTTTTGTGGTGGTGCTACCAGTTCCATGTACTTACTTTGTGTCTGCATATGGTGATAACATTGAGATTTCGTTTTGACTCTCCCTTGTCGTGTGTTGGCAAAAGTCACATGGCTGTTTTTTTCTTTTGCTTTGCGAATTGTCGATTGGACACTGCATGGCCACATTCTTCTTTTCTCGGAATGCATATAGTTACATGGTGGCACGAAAACCCATGTATATCTCTCTCTTTTCCTACTGTCCAATCTTGCCCTTTTTTTTTTTTTTTGGCTATCGTCTGATCCCTCGGCCCGCTCTCTCTCGCTCTGTTGATTCTATTACATTGGGATTGTGGGTTTCATATGATGCTGTATTCTCTAATTCATCATCCACCAGGAGGGCAGCGTGTTCAACTGCGATAAGAAAAAAAATAGAAGAAAGGGGGGCATTGAATGTCCATCTCGTCCATCTCCTGGTTTGAAATACGTTGACTTGTATTGATGTATACGCAACAACAGCGATACTTTGTGCTTGGTAAACAAAAGGAGTGGTGAGAGAACGATACACATAGTACTCCATTCACCCGTCAAGTCACAGAGCTTCTTTCCGAAGATGCTGCCCACCAAAGCAAACCGTGACAGTGCATGACAGTACAGTACATTCGCGGCATCGAAGTGAGCAAGACAACAATCACTAAATAGCCTCAGCCCCCATTCAGAGTCTCGATACCCCATGCCAGGAAAGATGGCACCAAAAACACAATCTTCACAATCTGACGTCCATTTGTATGTGAGCCCTCTCGCAAGTATGCCCACGAACACGCCTCTGCCATTTATGTATATATACCCACATCACCCATCAAGATTCGGTCCAGACCAGATTCCCCTCCGAGCAACCATCCCAGCGCTTTCCCCTCTCCCAGAAAAAAAACTAAAGCGACTCCCAAAGTTGGGCTATAACACTTGGATCTATAGCGTCCAGCGTCCCGCAAAAAAACAAAAAAGTCACACCTGAAACACATAAATTATGGTAAAAGTCAGTCATCTGCATATTCATGATCCGCCTTCCCTGGCTAGCGGCTTGAAGGTACACTTGTCAGCAATCTGGGTTCCTCCGTCATTGGGGGGCTTGTCTGTGTTTTCCCATGGACCCAGGATCCTGGCTTCTGTGAGAATCTGTACAGTGCGTAGCGTCGAGCGACACCGAGGCAAAAAAAAGCAGATGTATTATTTGTACAGGCGTGCCAGTCAGATATATCCATGTGTCTGGCTGCCATATGCAGTACTTTGACCATGTCGACAATGCCAATCCCGAGTCAATTACTCGCACCCTTGACTTTAGAGTTTCTCCGTTTTCTTGGATTGACATTGTTGGAATTCTCCTAGCGCCCATCGACCCGTCCCGTTTTCCCCAAGGCCCATTCAAACTTTCAGGTCCAGCCTTTTTTTTTTTCTTCAGACGTCACCGTCAACCTCGTGCAGCCAAGTGATCAAGAACAAGAGCAAGAACAAGAACAAGAACACAAAACAAATTCTGCAAACAAACAAACAAAGAGAGAGAGACGAACAGCGGCGTATGCGCCATCACCATTCGACTTGGCGCCTCCCTTTCGTGTAGACGATTACCATGGCAGCAGCAGCAGTTGAACACCCCAAGAACACCACCCACCACTTACAGATAGAGAATCTTTTAATCGAAAAGCAACATTGATGCACGAGCCCCGACCTCATCACCACCAGGATCCTCAAGTCCCTTCAAATGACGCACTCGTTCCACATGTGTTTTCCATCCACCACCGTAAACGGTTCATCCTCCTCCTCCTCCTCCTCCTCCTGATTTCCAGCTCCGACGCCGTCTTCGTAAAAAAAATCAAAAATCCATGCGTATTGCTTGCTCCAACGCCCACGCTCTCTCCCCCACAGAACAACCTTGCCCAAACGCATCCAACCCCCCCCCCCCA
>KZ678594.1:0-46214 GCA_003019895.1 Coniella lustricola | reverse complement strand
TCTGGCTCGTCTGGCTCGTCTGGCTCGTCTGGCTCGTCTGGCTCGTCTGGCTCGTCTGGCTCGTCCGGCTCGTCCGGCTCTTCTGGCTCCTCTTCTCAGGGCGGAAGCGACAACTAAAAATCTCAAAAAGCACCGGAGAAGAACAAGGAACGACGAGGGATTTAGGACAAGGCAAGGGTCATCATCAGCAGGGTATCCAGCACAATATGGAGAGGACTGCACATTTGGTTGCAGCATTAGGTCTGGCATCTATCCCATCTATCTATGGATCTGATATGGCTAAGGAAACGGGATTGGGTACGCACACAAGTGGAAAATGGGAGCGGACTCGTAAAGGTACTAAGACAGGAATATGATATTTGTTATTGATAGAGCGCAAAATAAAACAAAATATGCATACACCTATACACCCAGGCTCATCAAACAATTGGAGTTTGTGATAGATCAAAGGGATCTCCTCGAGGATGGTCAAAAGGCTAGCATGTTAAGTAGCAGTCGGTTGCAATCAATCATATTTTAAGGTCCAGCCCCTAACGGCCCACCTCCGCATCGGGATAAGCTTGAGAGACAAAAGCACACCACGCCTCGTCAACACGACACACAAATATACATACATACATACATATGCCTACACAAAGAGAATAATGCCTTCAAGAAAGCCAGCAATTCTTTTGCAGCTTTTGGATGCACCCACCCAAAAGGGGAAGTCTACACCCGATATTGCCTCCTTCTCAAGGCTTGGTAATTACACGTCCCTGGTTGGTTACAAGGGGGAATGGACTCACCGGTGATATTTGTGAACGGTGAAAGGCAGGTTCGCCTGTCTATTTTAATTCTCCTACGAGATTGAGGCGTACGTGGGACCATGATGCCGACGGCGTATTTGGTCTGAACCGAATGGAGTGGTACGTGCCTGACGAGTGTCGAAGGGTGAGGAAGTCCCACTGTAAACAAGATGAAGGGGCGAGGACTGGGAGATGGAAGAAGGAAAGAGGAGAATATTGAGAATATGGGGATGATGATGGGGATGATTCGGAAGATTGTAGATCCTCACTATTGACAGAACATATCATGTATATTTGAGGGTCTAGAATCGAGTCTGGTGAGTGTCGTTGAGCTAAAGCCAACGCAAGTATGCTCTGGGCTTGGATCCAGCCTTGACACTGGGTCCAGAGTCTAGAATTGATATGAACATGAAGATTGCCATCAATCACACTACATGCAGACTAGAACCCCTGACCATCGTAGCCTCGGCCTCGGCTGACGGCTCACGGCAACCAGATACCTAAGTACGGGCTATGAGAAAGTACTTGCACCATGTACTGTCACCTCTCAGTCTTCCTCACCTCGTTAATACAATATCGACAAGGCTGGCATGGCATGTTCAGTGGACAGATCTTTGTCTTGGCTCCTAGATTTGCCAGACTCGGGTGACAGGACTGCTTGATGGAACGGGGGTCTCGGTTTTTGTTTCGCTCTGCGCCGCGACTGATGGTCGTCTGCAACCATCCACACCACACACACTTACACAAGAAGAAGACCCTTCCACGGGAATGTTGTCTTGGCTTACAGATGCTGCCATACCCATTCAGGTAGTCATTCGGATGAGATCCAGACCTTGCATCGTAGTATAGATCAGTGATCCAAATAGGTTTGAGCAAAGACGGAAGGTCGACTTGACCAGGTAGATGTTGAGACGGACCGGATCGCACAACATGGTACATAGTTACGCAATCTAACGCATTTTTGGGGGGAGGGGGGGCTATCAAGCTGGGACCCCCATTCTGTGTATCCACTGATGTGGCTGTCACTGTTTTCCCTTTTCTTTCCCCTGGTTGGGCTTAGCGATAACCGAGGCAACATGGGACGGGTGAATTTTTTTTTTTTTTTTGGACTGCTATTGATGTGATGGATGACAAGACATTTGATATGGCAAGGAACTGAAGATTGTTGATGATGACAAACTCAACTTTGGAACAAATTCAAGAAAGGGGAGAAATAGCAAATGTTTAATATCCCTGTCCATTGTTAGAGAAGATTGGACCTTGGTCTGGCAATTTCCATGTTTTGTTGTGCAAAGGGGAAGAGGCGTGTTCATCTAGCCTGGCGCATCTTAAGCTGGTGGTCAGAGAACACAGTGCTGCCGCGCATCTTTTGAAATGTTATGGACGTTATGGACGTTGTGGACGAGGGAGATTTTCATAACGTATTTATGCATACCATAGCTCTGAAAGGAAAACCGGCCGAGGCTTTATGCTGTATGTGTGTATCATTCCAGCTTGGTTACAGAACAAGATATCGAATATTGTATGGCCGTACTGTAGAGGCTTGATTTCATCTCCAACGCACTGACGATTCAGGGTGAGAACGGTGGATGTACTCGCGTACGCAACCCTACCTACAAGACCCAGGAGACTCCACAGTTGCGATGATGATGGACGTGATAAGTCTGCCGTGAGGCCAGCTGCATGATCGAGTACGAATGATGGAGTGAAAGTATTTTGGCTGGATTAGCAAAGACTCAAAGAGCACGGTGCGACTTTTGTCGGGAGCCGCGTACACTGCACTGAGTCTGTAAATATGACTGCAGACGGAGCATCCGTTGGAGTTTCCCAAGCAAACCCCACGCAGTCGGCAATTGACACAGACCAGCGTTGATAGAAGCTGCAGGGCGAGTCACTGCTGCGGAGCATGATGGTACTTTGCATGTAGGAGCTGTAGATAACGTGATCGTAGCGCGAGGCTAGAAAGGATTCAGGTACTATAGTACTTCGTCCTGCATATTCATATGTACTTCATAACATGGTTCGCATGCAGGTTGGCAGAACAGTCGAAATGGATGCAGGTAGGTCAGCGCCATGTGATGACGCTGCACACTGGACTCCAAGATCACATACAGCGATGTCGAGGTGTCGTGCTCACCAGACTGTAGCATATACTGTATCAGGAGTAGCCAACCGCAGACTCTGAAGCGTCAAAGTGTCGAGCATAACAGCCGCTTCTGGCAAGTTGCTCGGCCAGTCCAAGTGGATAGCAAAGAGAGGAGAAGGGGGAAAAGAGGCCCGAACAAATGCTTTTATGTGCCATGCCGGTCATGTCCGCTCTGTGCGTGGAGCAGTCCGAGCAACGTGATGTATGGGGGTCTAGCCCATGGATCCAGAGACACTGTGACTGTGCCTGCAATAGACAAAGACTGAGCGTTGAGTGGGCTCTCCTCTCGTCGATGATATTCTCACAGATGTTGTGAGTGAGTTTCTGTCAACAGCTTCGGATCAGGCAGGTGGCGGTGAGTCGGTTTGGCGTGACGCAGAGAAGGAGACGCCATGAGGAACACGCCACACAATGCAGGTCTATGCTCTTTCAAGGAGGTTGGAAAAGTGTATGTGTTTGTGTGTGTGTGTGTGTGTGTGTGTGTGTGTGTGTGTGTGTGTGTGTGTGTGTGTGAAGTAAGTCAGTAAGAAAGTACAGTGCTTGCTTCGATAGTGGCCGTGGAAGACCTTGTCTAGAGAAATTCACATTTGCTGGAGCAGCATTTCTTGTTGTACGACAGTGAACGTCCACTGGTCCTTGCTTCTAGTGGGTTCGGCGACCTGGCGGCTATTGTCTAGCAGACTAGTAGCCCTCTGGGCCCACTGGCCCTGACATCTTGTCACTTGTCACTTTCGCTAGGCCCAACGGATAGCAGGGGGTAACAGCACGTTGGGGCCCTGTTGGGCCTGTTAAGCCGGGGCGAACAGTGCTGTGTCACAATAATATAGTAGCTTATAGCACGGGAGGTACCGCGAGCTGGCCCGTGCGGGGTGGTTTGGATTAGTGCTTTGATGCTTCTAGGGGATCCCCTGGCTCCCGTGCCTGACAGCCCTAACTGCTCTGTAGAACTGCTGCTTGGGGCATTTTGCCAGAATGTCACGGTGGGGCGACCTCCAGAGATCCATCTTCTGCTAACATCATGAGGTCTGACCGCTCCTACCACAGACTTCGACCCTCAATGCATATGCCATGCAAGGCCACACTTACCACTCAGCCAGACGACCACTCCATCGGACACTCGGCATTTGCCGTCCAGGTGGCCTCTCCTTGTCAGGCCCGTCCATTTCAGGCTCAGGAGCTGGTTTGAAGGGCAAATGTTTCAGCTGCGCAGACGGGCAAAAGAAGAACCTTGGAAGAGTTGCTGATACATTTTGTTCATTGCGTATCTGCAGCGAGCCCAGAGTAGCCAGGGTGCTGGAAGCCATGTCCGGTAACCTGCAGCTGCCTAGCCATTTTGGCTACATTGGCTACCGGGCTATCAGGCTACGTGATGTATGTTTCTCCTCAAACTGTTGCCACAGTCATTGCTTCAGAATGTGGAATTTCGTAATGTCCAATCTGCAGACTCGACCTTCACCTCTCCAAAAAGCAGAGGTGCGCAGCCACGGAGAATACGCAATGAAGTCATCCGTGCCTGGCCAGCACTGACAGGAACTGCCAACTGGCACCTGCTCACTATGGAAACTTTGCAGGTGGTGGTGGCATTTCTTTCTCACATGTCAGTGCTGTTGCAGAGCTGCGAACTAGCAAGTACCAAAGTACTCCAAACCAAAACCCACACTCGCTCCCTGCCACTGGTCAATGCTGCTCAATGCAACTCGCAATTCCTCTCAACGCCTCTCGGGCCTCTTCAACCACCCCCATCATGGACGCAGTCCCACTAGCCGGACCCGGGACTTGGACCAGAGCAGTGTCAACGCCGGCGGGCCTCGACGCACGATCCGTTGCATTTCCACAGTCAGGACCAGCCAGTGACGCGGACAAGACGACAACCAGGCCAGGAACGCGCAGTGGGTGCATGAAGTGCTTTGCGGCCAGGTCAACCAGGTGAGCCCAGGCACGCCCAGGGTGGCAGAGATTGATCAGCGATTGACTGGCCTGGCAGCATTGACACTGACAGCAGATGTCCCAGAGCAGCAGCAAACCCCCGTCGTCGACTTACTCCAATAGGCTGCACCACCGACCGGCCCTGCAGCCAATCCAACTGCCCCATCCGAACTGTCGCCGTGCACTCCCTACCCACCCCTGCAATCGAGCCAGTCCTGGCCCTGTCCACTGGCTGGGCCCCAGAGCCCCACCGTGCCTTGTCTGCCTTTGCCGACCTCCCATTTGTCCCTCGTGCTTCTCGACATACGGGCAATGGCTCGTATGAATGTCATGCTTGACGCTGCGCGCAGTGCGCTGAGCCTGTAGACTTGAAAGAGGGAGAGACACACAGCCAAACAACCAGACAAGCCAGGACTCCCACAGGAGACCCGCCGACCCACTCGTGCTGGGCTATGGCCGATGGAGCTTGCCAATCTGTGGCAACACCTGCAACACTGCTACAGCACAGAGACGAACCATCAGACATATAACAAGACCGCCATCTGCTGCCGGCCCTGCTTTGCACGCGGCGACCATGGCTCACCATGAAATCCTACCGAGTCCGGCTCACTCGCTCTGCTTGCTGCATGTCTCACTCCAGCACGGCTGGTCCAATGTCTCCTATTTTGTCACTCTCGTGGCGTCGCTCCTGACATTGCCACGCTACCCTGCCTCGCCCTCCGCCCTCCCATGCGAGAGTGAGAAAGAAAGACTCGACCTTCAGCCGCTGGCCTCTGCGCTTCTATCAGTCCATACGTCGACCCTTGCCGAGCAAGGCCGTCATCACCTCGTCCTTGGCAACACAGATTCATACAGCACGTGGGATAAACTGTGCGAAACGAGCCAGCAAATAAATTGAAATCACCAACAACTTCCTGGCCTACTGCGTCTTGTCCTGTCTCTTGCTCCCTCTCTCCCTCTCTCCCTCTTTCTCTTTGTTCACGTGGGCAGTCGCGGGGCCTCTGGAGGCTCGTCCGCGTCTCGACCATGTGGGACTATGGCGAAGACAACCGTGGCTCGACGATGGCAGCCGTCAGCATCGCTATGGCCTCTCTCAGTGCTGTAGCTGTAGCGCTGCGAAGTTATACCATGGCCACCATACTTAAACGCTTCCTCTTTGAAGACTGGCTGGCAGTAGTCACTTGTGTAAGAGTGCTCTTTTTCTTTCTCGTCATCTCCTATATCCTTCGTGCTTGCATAATATCCACTACCAGCATCAACGATCGTAAGCTGACGTGATTCGACTTGCAATTCTTTAGATCTTTCAAATTTTCTTCTGTGTCATTGTCGTGGTTGGTGTCTCGTTTGGTCTTGGAGCCCACGTGGAAAATGTTCCAGAGGTCAATCGACCCAAGGCCTTGGTCACCAAGTGGGCAGGTCAGGTCATCTATGTTGTCGTCTCCACGCTCGTCAAGTTCGTCGTCGGCATCTTTTTGCTCCGACTGTGCGTCAACAACAATTGGCAGCGCATCACCATCCTGCTCCTTCTCATTATTGTGGGCATCTTCAATGTCTTTTATTTTTTTATGGCCGTCTTCCAATGCCAACCTGCCAACTACTACTGGTGGCGCTATACGGCCAACCCACCAGTGACGGGCCAATGCAACGGCCATGAGCTCGCTACCATACCCACCTACTTTGCTTTCCTCATTGGCATCATTTCGGACCTTACGCTGGCTCTGTTACCGGCAACCCTAATCAAGGGCGCAAATCTAGACAAGAAGACCAAAATCTCCGTCTGCTGCGTCCTAGCATTAGGATCACTGTGCGTGGAAACCACTGAACCTCAAGCCTCGGGTTTTCACTGACTTGAACATTTGAAACAGGGCTTCATTGGCGACACTTGTTCGAATTCCTTATGCCAAGCAACTCCTCTCCAACCCAGACTACTTGTACAACTTCACCGACTTGGCGATATGGAGTATTGTCGAATGCGGCATCGCCATTACAGCATCCTCTCTCGCAACTCTGCGGCCGCTCTTCATCAAGTGGAAGGTGCTTGCTGCATCGCACATGACCAAGCGATATGCTTCCAACGGCCTGGACCCTGGAATGCCGATTCAGAGCGCCAAGACTGTGACCATTATCTCTGCTTCCCGCGATTTCAACAGCAAGAGGAACACGATACTCAGTGGTACAACGGCATTAACAGGAGCGACGGGTCGCAGTAGACTCTCAGGCGGACTGTCCGGTGTAAGAGAAGGTCGAGAAGTTATATTAGTTGAAAAAGACATTGAAATGTCAGTCATCACAAGAGGGGAATCTGAAGACAGCCTTGAGCAGCTGGAAAGAGAGGTCGATGAAGTGATTTGGCCTGGAGCAGCGAGACGCAAAGCTAGCCAGGACCGAATGTCGCTTGGCCCCAGTCTGCGGAAAAAGAGTGCGGACCCGTCACGGCCACCACGACCAGCCCAACTACAAACAAACTTTTCATCAGGTTCGAATAGACACCTATCATTTTCTAACCCTGGATCAGGCGAGCCATCCTCAGCGTCACCAGGTCAATACCTCCCAAGAGGTACATACTCTAGTCCATCATCTCCACAACCACGCAGACAACCTTCTGACGGACAGGTTGGGTCCGACACCTCTCAACGAAATGCTCGGATGGGCCAGAGCCCGCCGACAAGTCCATACAGTGACGAGGGTTCTCCTTATGAGCGTATCCCTGACCACGCGTACTCCGGAACGTCTACGCGTATACAGCGGCCGACGAACGGGCCACCAAATTTCCATCTTCCTACACGGCTACAACGTCAAGACACAGTACCAAATCGCACTGTCGCAGCGCCTGGTCACTACCAGGGAAGGAACGAGGCCAGCAAAGGCTTGTCTCCGCCACCGTGGATGATGCAGGCCAATGGCAGTCACCAGAAATATGTACTGGATGATGCCCAGGGAGCTCTTGGCTCTGCTATTGATATGATCCAGAGCCCGACTCGATCTCTGAGCAACACTCCAGTGTTGGGATCGCAGGATGCACCCATACCCAGTCCAGGCCTTCGATTCCCCTTTCAGAGCCCAAATTCGTTAGCGGATGGCACAAGACGGGCCAAAGGGCCCAAGAGCAACCATTGGAGGCCGAGCGATATCTCGATTGATCCCGATCTTTCACCGAGAGCGAGACTGACTGATCCAGGTCATGAAGTTGTTGATGTAAGCCTACGACAAAGTCCAAGATCACCACGCGAAGCGCCAAGCCCGCTGGGCAGTCATCCGCCATTATCGCCCAGACAAGATTGGGTTTGAGAGCTTATAATCAAATTCATTGGCTTGATTGGTTGAAGCCATGAACACACATAGAAAAGGAATCCGTTTGGACCTCTGAATATACCCCATTACCATACTGTTTGTCATATGACAACATTTTAGAAAGACGCAGTACTGTGTTTGCATTTAGGAATATTTGCATATGACCTTTGAAATACGATCTCGGCGTACAAACATGGAGTGAAAGCGATTGGATTTTGAGGCAGCTGGCTGATTATCATGGCTCTTGATTGAGAACAATTTTTTTACATGTACCACACATGGTACCATGGGTGGAGGCTTTGAGAGCCTGGACGAGCATTGGGATGTATCCGACTGCTGTAGTTGTGTTTTCACAAAGACAATTTGGCACATAGCTCTCGAAATTTTTCCAAGGAACAGCATTTATATAGTAATTCAAAAACAAAGATACAATCAACTTAAGCACTTCGTTGAAGTAGTAGAATCGTTATCGACAATGTTTTCCAGAGCCGCGGGTACGTCAGTACATGCACGCCAAGCCCGAATGTTACGTTGGCGGATTTCAATTCCATTGTGGCTTGGCTATATTCGTGTTGCGAACGCTTTGCGAATGCGAGGTGGGATGTACATTGTAGTAGAATATAGCTGAATAGCTGTCTCTCGAAATGTCTTGGTTATGCAAGCATCGAATTCGCACTGAGTCTGACTCTTGAATCAATTCACAAAAGCAGCAGAGAGGAAACATGTCATGTGATTATGAGGTTAACGAGTTGATGAATTAATACCTTCTATTGCGTCTCATCCACATTGAACTGGTTAGAAATAGGTAATCGAGTGCCATCATGTAGCAGTACTATGGCGAAGTTTGATTGCTATTTGTGTTAGTCTTCAAAGTATCAGTTAAACCGAATAGAACCTCATTCAGCACAATCGACAGGTAGAGTCCTTGATGGTGCGAGTGATTACAGTGGTTCCGTGTGTTTTTACAAGTCGCGTAGTATATATATATATATATATATATATATTGGAAGATAAGATCGAGGGATTTATCTTCACGGAGAAATGTCGATTCTGATGGAAAACGTTGACTTTGGAAACGAAATCCTGCTTCGTTGCAGGTTTTTTGGTCAAGCCATCTCAAAATTCTCAGGTTGCAACGATGATGAAAACCACCACCGTGATCAAATGATATATGATCAAGACGGCGGACGAACCACTACATCTGGCTAGATTCATAATGTCGCAAGGCTATCAGTGGCAATCCAGATCGAGACCAGCCAAACGAAAGCAGTAATTCATGACACGCCATGGCATCTCCATTTGGGATGGCAGATGCAAGCAAAAACACTGCTGAGAGACGGAAGACTACATGACTTTGCACCAGGGAACAGCATCCTTCTATCATTCTATGGTCTTAAAGTGCGTGGCACAGGAAGTCGACAAATAGGAATGCTGACGAAGTGGTACCAAGGTACATACTTTGGGCCAGCAAGCAGCGATCTCGGCCGAAAGGGTAGATCTTTCTTATCAGATCCATCAGATAACGAATGGCGGGTTGGCGTTGCGCAAGTTTATTGTGCGCTAACCTCGAGACAGGTGGGTGCATGACTCTGGATTGTCTGGGCACTGTCTGGGGATTTTGGGATCTTGCTCAGCTGGCAGAAGGTTGTGAAATGTCTACTCGTTCTCTCTGCTTTTTTCTAGATGTTTGCTTTTGCGGATTGGAATGTACTGGCTACTTTCTCTCCTTACTTGTTGCTCTCTTTTGACGACTCATGATTGCACGTGTTATCTTCGACAAGGAGGCTCAGAATGGAGACTGCATTTGCAGATGCCACTATTCCCGACGCTGCCGTCACCGCCATCTGGGCAAGGAGGTTGCTTTCAGGTGCTCTGCAATTGGACCCGCAAAGTAACAACTTTGAAAATGCCACAGCCTCAACCTCGGAGTACCTGCACGCAGCAGGCATGCGCAATTTCCCGCCAGAGCAGCGCGAGATTCTCGGGAACCTTATCTCGGGGCTTTTGTTTGGGCGTGGATTTGTGAGGTATTATAACCGTGTTCTGTTGGCTGTGCTGTGCTTGTTTGCTGTCTGGCGTGGCGTGGCATGGTTGAGGTGGAGATGTGAGTGCTGGAGCAGGAGGAGGGTCGAGAGATGTCGAGGTGATGGTGGGCGTGCCGTCGAGTATCTGAGAGCGAAAAGCTCTGCTGAGGCCGGGGTATCGGGCCAAGCGGGATCTTCATCATCTTCTTCGAGCTCATTGAGGAATTCGTCTTCTTCTTCGACGTCGAGCGCGACACCTCGCGACACATGGCCATCCGCAGTGGCGAAAGATCCCCAAGTTGACCTTGAAAGGCTCCCACTGTTGGGCTCACAACGAGTACACCGCGATGCTCCTGGCCCATTGAAATGCGCGAGAAGATCTATCAGCAAGTTCCTCGCCTACCAGCCTCCACCACTTCACATAGTCGACAAAAGCCTTCCCTCAAACGCGACGTCACTAGTCATCGCGAGCTGGCTCGCCCTCAACCTCTTCTTCCATCTCTACCGCATTCAACTCGGCTGGGTCTACTTCTTCTGCTTCGCCACCCGCTCAGGCGACGTCTTCATCGTCAACCTCCCACTCCTGTACCTTCTGGCCTCCAAGAACCAGCCCCTTGAACAACTCACCGGCGCCTCCTACGAAAGCCTCAACATCTTTCACCGCCGCGTTGGGGAGTGGATGTGTCTCCTCGCCGCATCACACTCCCTGGGCCTGCTCGCCTGGCAGTTCATCCTCGAGCCGGAGTGGCTGCGCGTGCCTGGCCTCTCTGCGTGGGGATACTTTTGCCATCCTATTATTTACTGTGGCATTTGCGCCTTTGTGTCGTATGAGGTGCTCTATTTCACATCGCTGAGCGGGTTCCGCCAGCGCTGGTATGAGATTTTCCTGGCGTCGCATGTGGTACTGCAGATTTTGGCGCTTTTCTTTTTGTATCAGCATTTTCGCACGGCGAGGCCCTACGTGTTGGCCTCGCTAGCTATCTTTGCGGCGGATCGGCTTGTCTGGAGACTTGGTTTGAGGTCTACGGTCCTGGATGCAAAGGTTGACGTCTTGCCTGATGGCGAGACGGTGTTGTTGTCTGCAGAGTGGGATGTACCATCACAACCAGCTCGTAACTGGCTGAGAAGAACGCTCTGGTGGTTGAGACCGCGACAGAGTGTTTTGTATGGCTGGAAAGCTACCGATCATGTCTTTCTCAGTGTGCCGGCGCTGGGAGCGACTCATATGCTCCAGGCGCATCCGTTTACGATTGCTTCTCCTGCTCCTGCGACGGCAGCATCACTGTTTTGTGGCAAGAAAAAGGGCAGCGATGTTGCTGATGGACAGTCACAACAGCACGAATGGCATTCACAGACGACGACGACAACGACAACAACAGCAATACAGATGCGGAAACGGTCACTACGTCTGCTTATCCGCGCACATGCTGGATTCACGGCAGATCTGCTCGCCTACGCTCATCACGAAAGCGCAGTAAGGGTACGTCTAGACGGACCGTACGGATCGACTCACGCGCTAGATATGTTGCGCGCGGCCGACAACGCGATCCTGATCGCTGGTGGAAGCGGGATTGCTGTTACGCTGCCGTTGACGTGGGCGTTGGTGCATGCCCAGCGTCAACATTGTGGATTACACTCGAATGATGACGATGACGACTATGATGTGGTCGAGAGCTATCTTCATACCTCCGATGGCTTGCATCATGTCAGAAGGAGGAGCGCAAAGCGTCAGCGCCAGCGCCAGCGCCTACGTATGCTTTGGGTGATTCACTCTGAGGAACACCGCCACTGGGTTCCGCAGGAAACGCTGAGGCAGCTTGTAGATGCTGGGCTGGAACTGGTGATTCCTACGCCGACTGTGGTCGGTGGAAGGCCTGATGTTGCAGATTTGCTTGAGAGATGGATGAGCGAGCATGAAGCATGTTCCAATTCTGGGCATGAACAGTCCAAGGAGCAAACTGCTGTGGTAGTTTCTGGACCGGACGGGTTGAATAGGTCCGTGAGGAATGCGTGTGCGCAAGCGCTAGGACGCGGTATGGACGTCAGTCTTGCGTTTGAGAAGTTCGGATGGTAAATTGTGGCTAGGAGATTGCTTTTACCGTGGTATGAACGCTGGCGTTATGTGGTGCTTTCACGCATACATCTGTTGTTGCTGGGCAGACCTGAGGGATATCACTTAGGATATGATAGACGACGTCCTCTAGATTCATGCGAGAAGAAATTGACATGCTTATACGACAAATTTCAACACCGACCATCCCCTGACGAACCATTCTCTTCGGGAACTATATATAAGATCTCCCCGTTGGGAATGATGATAAATCGATCCTCCTCGGTAGCCCACTGTTTCCACGTGGCGCTAATTGCATCCAGATCTGCTTGATTGCCTACACCGTGCCTCAGGAACTCCTTGGCGAAATCAGAATATAGCGCGCGGCCAACCCAGCTTTCGCCAAATTTCTCGGCCGCTTCACCTGTGTAGTGCCATGAACTCCACGTGGAGGTCAGGGAGGCGCGGTTGAAGGAGGCTTCTTTTGCCCACTGTTGGAGAAGCGTGTAGTGTTAGCTCGTTCGTCTCGACGAGAAACGGATATGATGATGCAACCGTGCTGGACTGCATCCCGGGAACGAGCAAAACAAATCACCACCAAGACTTACCTGCAAAACATAACGCCCAGCATCGGGCTGCCCACCACACTTTTTCGCCACGGTGCGATACACATCCAGCCAGCGATCCATGCCTTGCGGCTCAGGCCACCACGAGAAACTCTTATAATCCGCCTCGCGCGCAGCAACAATACCACCAGGCTTTGTCACCCGGCGCATTTCTTTGAGGATCCCCACAGGGTCCTTGACGTGCTGCAGGACCTGGTGGCAAAACACGACATCAAACGAAGCGTCTGGGTAAGGAAGGGCATTTGCATCGACGCTTGCAAAGGTCAAGTTGGTTTTGGCACTGCCACCGTCACTCTTGTTTTGAGTTTCGCTCCCAACACCATGAGAAGCAGCGGTGAGTGTGAATCCTCGCGCTTCAGCATGCTCGCGAGCCTTGCCCAACACACTTTCTGCGAAATCGACGCCCGTCACATGGCCCTGGGGTACGAGCTCGGCAAAGTCCACGGTGATTGTGCCGGGCCCGCAGCCGACGTCGAGGATGGTGTGGTGCGGCTGGATGTGTGGGAGGAGGAAGGCAGCGCTGTCTGCTGCGGTGCGTCGTGCATGGCTGTTTATTACGCTTGCGTGGTGGCCGAAGGTGTAGGTTGCTTGTTCGCGGGTGGGGTTGGTGGTGACGTTGGCCGCCATTTTGTGTGTGTGTGTCGGTGGCGACAAAGGCAGCTGCTGTTCGGGTTGGATGTGAGGACAAAAGAAGGTGTCAAGGGAAATGGTGAGACATCAGGTCGTACCGTGATGATAATAGAAGGATTGGTGTTTATATGGTCATGATGAAGTTATAGGGTGTACAAAGGTACCCCAACTCGTGTAAGTCGCCGATGTCGGAGGCTCTCTTTCTTGCTACTCCCACACAGGATTCCTACAGTCTATTGACTAGAAAGGTTCCGTACAGAGTGTTTGCATACTTGGATATACGAAGAAAGCTCACATCATTCAAGAGTGCTTGATGTGCAGACCCGATCGATGCATAAAAAGTGTCGTAACTGAGTCAAGGGCACGGTTAAACATTTGGATGATTGCCCAGATTGGTACCGTTGACTCGCTTAAGACTCTGACAATGTAGCATGCATCTATACGTTCTGACTTTGAGAAGTGATTTGACTTTATTCAAATGATTTCCATCCTTTTACTAGTACTCGATCAGCTATACATATACTGGCTGTTTTGACAGTTATCACTGTTGTTGTCATCTCAGAAACATGGTGACTGGTAAGCTGTTGTGATACTAGCTTACAGAGATTCAAGCCAAGCCATTTTTTATTTTATTTTATTTTTATAAAAAAAATAAAATCTAAACAAATGATGATGATTTGGCTGACTGGCCATATGGGTTCATGGATAAGATTAACTTCCATATGTTGAGGTCCATCAACCTGCTCAGATATAGGTACTCTTGAGCGACCATTGTCTTTGACCCAGACCTGTTAGACAGTTATATATGTGGACAACGACAGTTGACCCATTACCGACTGCTGAAATTGATTCTACCACTTGTCAGATGAGGCAGGGTGATTGCTGCTGCTGCATATCTCGTCTTTCACGACAATAGCGGTGACTGTTCAATGTTTATGTCTCGAAAACCACACTTATTCCACGGTCCAGATGCCGTGATAAACAACCGTCGTTAATAAAGTCTTTGGCAATGGTGAAGCCAGGAATCACGATTAGCAGTAAGATGCTGCCTTTCCCTCAGCATCGGACCGAAATCATCAAGTGTAAGACAATCGAACCCAGCAGAGAAGGGCACGACGGGGAAACTGCTTCGACTAAATATCGCAACCTCTGGAAACAACCAGGAAAAAGGTGAAAGAGAGCACAACATGTCTCGACACGACATCTCCAGGAACGAGCCAGAACCAAGCCCAAGTGGCAATGAGCGACAGTGCATAGTGTCACCGCGAGAACCATACGCCTCGAGAGGTCAGCAAAGACATATTCAAACAGAGTCACAACTTGAGAGAGAGAGCGCTGTCCTAAGCCCACTGCGGTCTTCCCTACAATCTCCGATTCATGGCCTCCATTTCATTGACGATGGCGATAATGACCATGATAATGACAATGCTATTGGCCGAAGCGAGGAAGAACAACCACCACCACCACCACCAGAAGGAAACCCACCGCCCTACACAACTTTCAACAGGGACGCCTTGCTCGAAGAAGGGCCGAACCATGCTTCTGACCGAGAAAGCCTCCTTTGGACATTCGGCTCGCCTCCTCCACCGTATTGCCAGGCCTACAGGGATGTCTCAAACAGCAGCAGAAGTTTACATCCAACCCAACCAAGATGTCCTCAAGCTTCTGCTATCCTGCCATCTGGTTCTATTCCTCGACCGACGCCTTCTGCTGCTGGGCAGATGGATCCCGCGAGACCTCGAGCGGAAGTTCACAATTGTACTAGCAACGGCGTTGGCGTTGGACCCAGCAGGAGCACTGTCTTGGCCGGGTCATCTCGATACTCTATCTTTACACAGGACGCTGCATCTCTTCACAATCTCGTGACACGCAACAACACTTTGCAAACAACACATCTAGCATCTCACCCAGACCGCGAGGAGCTCACTCCTTACCCATCCTCTTCCTTGGATCCTCTGGACACACTCGAGCCCCCTCCTCCATCTAGATTGCATTTGCTTCAAAGACAAATGCTGATAGCCTAAATACGTCAAGAGATAGACCGTGAACAGCAAGAGGCAGAGGAAGAGGAGGAGAACGCGGTGCGTAGAGAAGCGGCTGCGGCACCCACTCGAGCTGCTGGTTTTGAGCATCAAGGGAGTCGGATGCAGCAACGACGATCTCCGCTGCGCATGTTGTTCCCGCGAGAGGCTGATGGACATGGACGGCGGTATCTGCGGAGACGGCGGACTGGGTCCGAGGGATCTGGTAATGTGGCTGATTAGATGCTGTAGTTATCGATGGTATGGTGGATAGGTACATTGGGGCAGCTGAGAAACACAAAAGTGTTGACGTGTGGACTGGTCTTCTGGAAAGTGAAGCAAGTCATTCTGGCTTCAGTTGCTGCCAATAGCCAGTCTTCCAAGATAGCATGACTTGGTGCCAATCCAGAAGACCAATTACCCTGACCCATGGTAGCTTTTGGTCATTTGCAGGCACTGAAAAACTTATTCCATGGGCGTCATTGTTAAGCCCTCTCGTGACACTATGCCGGAACATCAGCAGCACCACATACAACAACATATCTCGGGTTTAGATTGAACTCAGTATATTCACGCGCTGTCATAAATCAAGCCCAAACGCCATCTATATGCTCAAATGAACAACACTCTCATCACATTCTCCGAGACAAGTTGCAAGGCACAAAGCTGCCCCAGTCAAAACGTCATGAGCTCTTCAAAACTGCCCTGGCCCCTTTCCAAAATACCCACCACTCGGCACCGTCAACCACGGTACTGAATTCGTGTCATCCGTGTTGGAGCCCACCGTGTTTCCCCACCAGTTTAGCGTGGTCCCGGTATAACTGAGCGCAAAAAAGATAATAATCGTCGCCAGCGCCGTGCCGGTGTCCATGGCCGCCTGCAGCAGGTAATTGTAGCGCTTCCACCAGCCAAACGCGCGCTTGCGAATATGCCAGTTGAAGAGGAATCCAAAGATGAACCAGAGGCTGTACTGCGTCGTGTTGGCGGGTGGGATGTTACCCGCTGCGTTGAAGAAGATGGGTACGTTGACGTAGCGCAGCCAGCTGTTGGGGTAGCGCTTGTAGAGCAGGTAGACGGCCACAGTGACGACAGGCCCGATGAGGAAGAAGTAGGGGAGAGCGGAGTAGACTTGGCCCGATTGGAACATGCGTTGCGGGCCGATGGCGCCCCAGATCAGGGAGGCGTTGTAGTAGACCTTGGCGGAGTTGCAGGTGAAGCGTTGAGTGTTATCTGGAGAGCAGAGGTTCGGGATGTGGCCCATCATCCAGCGGAGGACTGGATTTTCAAGAGGACAGGTCAGTTCTGAGCCAAGTGAGATTGAAGATTGAAGATTTCGGCTTACCTCCTGTTTGTACAGCACAAGCGAGAATGGACGAGTAGATTTGTCCAACAAAGAGCACACGCGGTGGGATTTTCATGTACTGGCCCATCTTCAAGTCCTGGCAAAAGTCCATGCCGTGCTTGACCGAGTTGTAGCCGTAGCACTTGACCATCATGTTGGCGATGGGCTTTCCTGGCCAGGCGTATCCGGCAATGAGCTCAGTGATGATGTTGAGGAAGCTGCAAGAGGGATCAGTATACTTGAAGCACCAATGCCAGCCAGAGCGACAAAGAACTCACACTCTCTGATTCGTAGTGCCCTCCAAGATTCCCTCGGGCACCATCATCAACACTCCCAAGCCAAAACAAACGATAATGAAACCCCACACAGGCAGTCCCGTGTCCCAGTATCGCACCGTCATGATGCCAAAGCCCACAATCACCAGCGTCAGAACGCCGTACCACCAGTCCGGCACCTCCTTGTACGAGCGCATGAGCCGCTTGTGAATATCCTCGCCGCCGTGGCGCGAGTTCTTGAACTTGGCCCAGATCTCGCTGCCGTTGTAGAGGTACGTGTGCACGACGACCGCCGAGACGGCGGCAAAGGACAGCGCGTAGGTGAGCGAGTAGGACATGGAGATGTACATGGGCGAGTAGGCCTCGTACTTGGAGAGCACAAAGTCGAGGTTGTCGTCGATGACGCGCGTAACGTTGTACGAGCTGCCAGTGTTGTCAAAGGTGCTGGACGAGAGGAGCGGGAGGTAGGCGCTGTACCAGACGTTGGCGTAGTAGAGAATGGGCGAGAGGAAGAGGTAGAAGATGACGACGACGGCGAAGGCGTTGCAGGTGATGTAGAAGGGCGTGGTGAGTGGGTAGCCGGCGTAGTTGATCTGGGTCCAGTCGAGGCTGAGCGGCAGCAGGCCCAGGCCAGAATTCATGCCAAAGATGGTGTTGACTTTTTGGTTGTGAGGGACGATCCATGTGATGAAGGCAAAGGTGCTCAGGCTTGTCCAGAGGTCTAGTAGGTACGTATCATGTCAGCAACCACGGTGGCGACGAAGCAGCAGTGCAGCTCACTCACAATCTGGGAACCAGAAGAGCACAAAGGCAAAGGCAGTCATGATGCCAAAGAAGGAATACCGCGACAAGGTCCACCCGTTCACTGGCGAGCGGTCCTGCGGCTCGTGCAGAGCGCGAAAGAGGACACAAGACGCCAGTGAAGTAGGCCAGATGAGCGCAGCCGGGTAAACGAGCCAGCGCCGGGCCATGCCAGCCAGGCCAAAGCCAATCATCTGCGTCGTCACGAGGAACAAGAACGAGAAGCCGGCGCCAAAGTCCGAGTCCCAGTAGACGGGGCTGATGATGGCAGTGAGCGCCCACGAGGCGTAGGCGGCGCTGCCGCTGATGTTGACGCAAATGACAATCAGAGCGTGTTCCTTGATGGTAAAGCGGCCGGGGTTGATGTCGAAGGAGTATTGCCCAAGAGGCACGCGCCAGCGAGGGAGATATTCCCAGCCACGACCGACAGGGTAGACGAGAAGCTGCGCGACGACATAGCTCATGGAAAGACTGGGATAGCGGAGCGAGAAGAACTGGTTGGCGCCCGAGAAGAGGATGACGGTCAAGGTCGTCAGTGTCCACGCTCGGAAGGCTGCGTGCGATTAGTGTCCAAAAGATCTCTCTCTCGTTGATGTATTTCGATCCCAAGGTCGAGGGTGTTGGAGTCCTTACTGCTGCACAGAATGGTCGGGTCGTCCGTGTTGGGCACACAAGCCGCAACCTCAGGGACTGTTGGTGATTTGACGTTAGCACGTTGGTATTGTTTGTGTTTGCAAGGAACAGGGAACAGAATATGTTCCGACAAAACATACAAGGCGACTGGTCTCCATCGACATTCCACTTGAAGGCCTCGGTGGGCGTCAGCTCAGTAGCATCTGCCCTGTCCAAGATCAAGTTCTTGCCGTCTTCGTCCTGGTTCTCTTCAAGGTCGACCGACTTCTCCTCGATTATGCCATCATCCTTCTTCTCATTGTGAATCGCATCTTCACCTGTCTGGGCGCCATACGGCGGAGGCGAAGTGAAGCCAGCCTGCTGTATCTCGGCAGACATGGCGGGCGAACGAGCAGGACTGACTGGCAGGAATCAACAAAAGGCAAAGCACATCCCACCGGCAGAGGAGGATCAACGGCCAGGCTGGTCTTGTAAGAGAAGAAGATGAAAGGCGCAGAAACCCTTCTTATACAAACAATTGGACCAAGTGCATTCATAAAGAAGCGCCATGACCATTGTGGCGTGCCATGCTATATCTCAAGCATCTGCTCTTCCGAGGGGCCCATCGTTTCCACATCCGGACCGAGAAGTGTACAGAGACAGACAAAGTGCATGCATGGCCTGCTTGTCCCTCGCTCCGCTCTTCCTACCCAGCTCCTGTCCGCAGCCTCCATTGACTGTAGCTGTAGTTGTAGTCAATCGATTGGGACTTACGCAAACCTTGCCACGATCCTCGGAAAGGGCAGCGGATGTGAAATCCCAGTCGAGCATAACCGGCCGTGTGATACCAGCGTTGCAGTGCTGGCGGAGATAAAAGAGGAAACAAGAGGGCCAAAAAAAAAAGCGGCGGGCCATGGGTCATGAGCAAGGACTCCCAGGACTCCTATTGGAGCAAAGATCCACCACTGCAACTGCAGCAGTCGACATCTGGACTCGATTTTGCTGCTACTCGTGCGTACAACAAGACCCCCAATGGGTAGCATCAATGTGCGTACGCTAATACCGTAGACGCGGCCGACCTGCGGAACGTGCATCTTGGCCTCTTTCCCGAGGCGACTGCCAGCGAGGAGGCTTGCTCGATGGCTTGGATGCTCGATGATGGCGCTGGTCATCCATGATTGTGATTGTGATTTGGAACCTGGTACGAAGCAGTGCTTCAGGCGTGCACACTGTTTGCCAGTCAGTCCATCATTCACTCCTGGGACAATCTCCCTACCGATACTCGTCACGTGCTTGCTTACTTCCTCCCCCTATCGCCGGGTCCAACGAACCGAGAAAACGAAAAGGAAAAAGAAGAAACATCAGGACAAATAAATGGGTTTCGCCAACGTAATGGAAAACGATATTGACCATGACGCCGGGAGTATCCGCAATGGTGCAAGACGGGGCCTGGCTCCATCTGGATTCTGGGGCGAGCCCAGGCACCTTTGTTTATGAGTTTCCGGGGCTGTTGTTGCGGCTAAGACGGGGTTGAGTTGAGGTCTTGTCGCGTCTAGGTCTTGCAAATCGATGCAGGACTTGTGATGGTAGTTGTCAAGAGAATTATCAAACAACTCCACTTCTTGTTCGTTCACCATTTTGAAGGTCGAAAGACAGACGGCCGAGACGCAGAGCAAGCTAGTACCTAAGTGGACAAACGACACAAATGCAATAACCAACAGTTGCTTCCAGCATCAATCATATTCCGCATCTCCTCGTGGTTGGGCTGAACAGGACACCAGACCAGACCATTCCCACAAGCACATGAAACCCTAGCTATGAATGACTTTGCACATATATAGTACTTCGATTCGGTACGCACGCTGCGCCCGACATCCATCAGGGTACAAATGAAGGACAGACCCCCCCCCCCCCAAAGAGTCCAACTCAAGACCAGCCGACGGCGGAATCATCACGAATCACAACTCATAACGCAATCTTGAATCATGACAAAATCAACCAACAAAACCATAACATGACAGCTCACCTAACCAGTCTTGGCGTCGCCATCACCCCAGCATCCTCAACCAAAATCAGTCCCGCCACTTGTAGCCTCTCGAGGGCCAATCGACAAAGCCATAAAATTCATTACCCCGTACAAACTCTCAAAGACTGTAACGTAAATTTCGTATGCCCCAATGCTCGGTTCCTTCGGCACTCCCTACGTGTTTCCACATACCCACGTTGACACATTTCCACAGTCATCCTCAAATCACGCCAGCCCTGGCAGCCTCGCCTCCGCCCTCGGCCACAACCTCTTCCATCCTCCTCTTTCCTTTGCCAATGCCGCCTTCGCCTACACCCATGCGTCGAGCCACATACCGTTGAGCGACAACTCCTACAGCCAGGTTGAGCGACTCCTCGACCCATTCCGCCACCCATTCCCGCGGATCGACACCGCCGCTCTCGAGAATCTCGCGAATCTCGTCGGGTGCATTTTCCACTTCGGGAGCAGCGCCGTCATTACTGCTAGCAGGCGTTAACGGGCTGACTGCGTCCAGCCAGCGGATCCATTTCGCAGGTAGGTTCTGGCTCAACCCGCTGTAGTGAATGTCGTGCACGGGATCGGACAGGTAGATGGCAAAGCACACAACCGCGTCGCTGCCTTCCTCCTCAACTACATCTGAGGATTCCTTCTCCTTCTCAGTCGATGCACCGCCCTGGAACAGCGCCTTGTCCTCGTCTGTGAGGATCGCCTGCACAGCAAGGAAAATGTCTGAGCTGCGAACGGGGTTAGTCTCGCTCACGGGCTCAATTGCGCGCTGGCGTGCAGCTTCAACGCCACCCGAGGCAGCAAAGTACTCGGTACTGTAGGACTCGGCGCTGGCACGGCAGAGCTTAGTGCCTTCTGTGATGCCCTTGATGAGGCCAAGATCACGGGGTGAGCCAACATCACGCCACCAAGGGCCGTCGCGCCAGCCGGCAACGCTGTGTCCGCCGGAAAAGAGGCCGCTTTTCTCCTGAGTGGGAGATCTGATGGCACTCTCTTGACCGCGTTGGATAACCATCAGGTCTCCTCCTTCTACCTGCGCCATGACACGATCGAATGTCGCATAGATGAGCGGGTCGAGGGATGGATATCCCACAAAGTCGTGTGTGATGTGAATGAGCAAACGCTCGTGTTGCGAGATGGGCGGTGCGATGGTATTCATAATGTTGGTGAGCGCAGGAAGTGCTCTGTAAGCGAGTCCGTCACCTGCGTAGACATTATCAGAAGTTGCACGTGTGTGTAGTTGTAGACGTTTGAACAATGCCGATTGCAGGTCTCGAATCAGGTCCCACAGAATGACAAGACAGTCTGCAGTGGCAGTTCATTCTGATACGCTAAGGGGCAAAGAACCAATGCAGAAGTTGTGCAACGTACCGATTCCTCTGAGAGCACCAACGTTGCCTCGCACTTGCTCTGCCCACTTCTTTGCATCCTCGTTTTGTTGTATCTCTTTCACCGCCGCTTCGGCTTGCTTCATGGCCGCCGTAGCAGTCGACAGAATGCCTCCCCACCAGCCACCGCTGGCAGCTGGTGCAGCTGTCGGTGATGACTGTGGCTGCTCGGCGGGAATCTTTGCACTGCCAATCTCCTGCTGCTTATCGGACGACGACGTCGCTGGACGTGGTGATCGCGCGCTTTCCACCGACTTTCGAATGGAGCTGGGCTGCTCAAGAGAGGCTCTCGTGGCTGGTGTGTCGGCTGAAGGCGTGCCTGTGCGCTTGGCTGGCTTGGTCGGCTCCCTTACGCGTGGGGTATGAGGGCGGGACGGCGCCTTTTCGCCCAGCTGGTTTTCGAGTTCTGCAAGGAGGTCATCACCAGCATGAGGCTTCGCAGAGGCGGGTGTCTTGGCCGAGTTGGCGGCAGCCTTTCGGGTGTCGATGCCCTCGAACAGCTCGTCCAAGTCGGTGTCGGCCGAGGGCTCGTTGCCACGCTTGCTGGCCATTGTCGAAGGCGGGGTTCACAGTTGTGGGTGACAGACGGTCGAGCAGCAGGAAAGAAGTTTCAGGTAACAGCGAGAATATTGTGCTGATTACCCCAGGTCGGCCAAGGGTTGGGAGTTACCTGTATTGAGGGTGGTGTTGTACAATGAGAAAAAGGAAGAAAAGAGATTCATCACAATCCAAGGTTGTCGTCGCATATGCCACGAGGGAAAGGGAAGCTGCCCTCCAGCTCGCGAATGCACGTCAGGAGCCAGGCACAATGCTGGGCTAGACCACGCTGGGACTAGCGCGAGGCTCCAGCAGAAGCGTGAAATGTGATTGGGTGCAGCTCCTCAGGCGCGCACGAACTGCGGTATCTGGGTACTTGGATACTTGGTACGTGGTTTGCAACGGGGGCTGGTCCGAGCGTTCTCTGGCTTACCAAGTTGCTGAGGCTGTCATTGGAGCAGGATTGGAGGTCATCCATGAAAATCAAAAGACAGCACGCACGCGGGTTTTTCGCATTCTGATATCGCACCCTTCCACCTTTTTGCGCACGTCGCCAGCTGCATCCGCGGATTGTGCGAGACGGCACCCACAACTGCATTGAAATTTCCGAATTACACAGGTACGTGACAACGATGCGTGGGCGCCGGCAGATGCTCGCAAAGAGAGACGAGTCGCTGCCAGCGAGTTGAGTAAGGGGGCTTCGTCACTTTTTGCGATTGAGACTGGCAACAAAAATCTCATCTCACCTCACTTTTTGCTTCTTTCTCTGCCTTGATCCATCTCCTCTGCAAATCCTCTTTTCATTCTCAATTAATTTCACTGCCTTGTCATTTGCTGGGTGGCTGTACGTCCACGGCACCCAGCATCTTTCTTTCCTTGGTTGCGCGTGGCGTCTTGGCCCAGTCTGCGCGGACGCAGCCAAGTACCGAAGTATCCTGCCAGTCTAGCACTCTAGCACTCTAGCAGGCCTAGCAGGCCTAGCAATTGCGCTTCCAGGGCTGCTCTAAGAACTTGGGTACCGCTACAGGCTTTCGCATTATACTCTTACTGACTAACACAGGCCCTAGTTGCCCTTGTACTTTGCCCCAAGAGCCCCCTATTGTTCTTGCTTGGCCACTACTGGGCCCCTCATTGGCTGCGCCATGGCGTCTCAGCACCAAAACCAGCAGTCTGAGTCGCCGCTCCAGCATCAGCATCAGCATCACCAGCAAATGCAGCAAATACAACCTCAGCAGCAACCACCGCAAATACAACCTCAGCCACAACAGCAACAACAAATGCCAGGTCGTTCTTCTCGAAATAACAGCCGCAATCGCGGTTCTTCTCGAGCCTTGCGCCCGGCCTCGGCCTCGCCCTCCTCGGCAATCCACCTTGCCCACCATGATTCACCCAGCGTGCTGAATTTTGAAGTCGAGACACCTGCAAGCATCATTGCCCGTACGCCGACCTCCCGAGGCCGTGGCAACGGCAAATCGTCGCCATCTTCCGCTTCTTCTGCCCACCGCCGGGGCTCAAATTCAATCTCGGTCTCAAACCATCGGCCTCTCTCTTCTTCCCCCGTTTCGCAAGAGGCAATTACAGCCTCAGCTCCTGCCTCAATTCCCGTGACGCCCAGCAGCATGGAGCCAGCAGCGCGGGCTGAGAAACCCTCAAAGAACCAGGACTTCAACCAATCGTTCCCTTCCTCGTCTTTGCCCGCCAATTCTCAAGCAGGCCCGGCCAAGCTGGCTGGCCGCAAGAGGGCTCGCACCCTGGATTATCCCACCGAGTCGGATCCTACTGACGAAGACGCCAAGGTTAAGGGCGGCCATTCTCTTCGCAAGCGTGCTCGCATTGATTATGCGCAAATGAACGAGGACGATACTGGCGAGGTCCACGTCCAGTCTGCAGACGGCGCCTTGGATCCGTTGCTAAATGGGCCTCGTCCTGCGCGCAAGCGGCAACCTAGTACAACCACTACCGCTGTTAGTGAGAATACTACAGAACAACAGCCGCAGCAACAGCAACCACAGCAACAGCAGGAGGACGATGCAATGGTCCAGCAGCCAGTCACGGTCTCAGCGCCAGCAAAGAAACGAGGCCGCAGTGATGCGCAAAGAACGGCGTCTCCAGTTCCAGTACCTCAACGCCGACCATATACAAAGAGGAAATCCATACCGCCTCCGACAGCTATTGAAACCCCGTCCTCTCCTCCACAACCGTCCGACACGGAGCTCAAGGACACCATCGAGGTGGGAGGGGCCATGGACTTTCCATCCTCGTCTCAATCCACGAGCCACCCTTCAGAAACCGCCAGCAACAGATCTGACCACTCGCCTCTGTCCCAGAGAAGCAGCATCCGAAAACCTCTCCTCCTGAAGACCGAGACTGCTAGGACAAGTACCCTTAGTTCTGAGCAGGGACACAACAAGTCGCACGAGGATCCTAGCATGCTCAAAACTTCTGCTGCTGAGCGAGTGAGCCCTAGTCCCCTGTTGGTACAACAGGTACTAGTCCAATCGCCTAGTTCCCTGGACGCGGCACACAAGACCTTCAACGAAAAGGCAAATGAATATCAGCAAGAACCTGGCTTACCACAAAACCAAGAAGACACGAGGAAAACAGATAATACAGAATCGTCTAGTGTCGTCCCATCTGCCTCCGAGGCCTCGGACCCTCTTCCCCATAATCATCAAGACCAATCATTCAACCCTCAGTCGTCACACGCCTTGGACTCTCAAGAATTGCAAACGAGCCTTGTCTCGACGGATGCTGTTGATTTGCCCGAGTCCATGACCGTTTCCAGCTCCCAAACATCCATCGACTCGGATGCCACCGAACTGAATGCTCCTGGCGACTTTGTCCTCAAACAACCTGTCACTGCTTCCGCAAGCATTTCCGCAGACCCTGAACCAAGTACGAGCCAAGCAAGCAAGGGTAGCGTACGAAGAAAGTCCAAGACGCAATTAGACATGCAACAACAATCAGACGCAGGAGAGGCATCCCAAGACACTCAAAAGCCTTCTCTTCGACCTCGGGTACGATCTATCTGCGCTATAACTCAATGTGATTGCATGCAGGTCTTCATAGGAATTCATGGCTAACATTGTCTACATCAATTTGCAGCGTCGTATGAATCAGATCACCGAGGAAGCCGTTGCAGCTGACCAAGAGCTTTTGCCGCCAACTAGAGAAGAGGTCAGCACGGAGCAGAGTACTGCTACCAAGAAGCCGGACAGTAAATCCAAGGTGATGACTCGTTCAAGTTCCATTTCAGAGGCCGCCGCCCCTACAAGCCCCAATACCGCAAGGAAGCGAGGACCTGGACGACCGCCCAAGATCCGCCAGAGCATTGAGCAAGAACCGCCAAAGCCAAAGGAGCGCCGCGCCAGCCGGACGGCCACACGGCTCGAACAACCTCGCCCGTTGCGGTCATTCCCTACCCGCGACTTCTCCTTCCTCACTCCTTATTTGGACACGCAAGAGATGTATCCTGAAAGCACGCAGGATGTGAGCATAAATACGCCGCTCGAGACGCCGGTTCTGCAGCCGTCAGAAGGCAGAGACGATTCCCTGGCCCCAGATAAAGATCGGGGTAGCCAAGAGCAGCAGGCAGGTCTCGAAGTGGAGACGGCTTCGAATGCGCCTACTCCCGCACCCCTGTCCGAGGCGCCTACTCCCGGCCCCGAATCCGCCGCGCCTAGTCGAGCAAACTCTTTGGAGCCCGTCATCGAGTCCATGCGGAAGCCCAAGCCTCGCAAGCAATACAGCTTTGCCCGCATCAGGTCCCCTACCGAATTTTGTAACGCTCTAGAAGGCTTCAAGGACTTGCCCGACGAGGAGCTGTACAGTGTCCTAGCACAGTCCACCAAAGTTCTCGAGGCTTGGCAGGAAGAGTATCAGGAACAAAAGCTGATTACAGAAGACGAGGACAATGCAATCCGCCGTCGTGCGCATGATGCCGCTCTGGCCGCCCGTGAGGCCAGGGACATGGCCAAGACCAATGGCTCGGTTACTTTGGAAAAGCGAGATTTCGAGGTCAAGGGACTGCGCGTGGACAGACTCAATGCTCGCAAGCACGAAAGACCGCACTCCAACCCCGAAGCCTACGCAAGGTACCAGGATCAGATTGCAGCCCAAGCCTGGGGCTTTGAGTGGGATCCTCGCCCTAGCATGATCTCAAGGCAGGATCCCATCGCTCAAAGGGACGGCTTGCAAAATACTCGCCTTCGCAATCGACCCAAGCCGAGCCAGCGCGCCGCCGAGGCTATTGGCGAAGAACCTGCGGGCATTGTGCCAGGAAAGCGCACAAGGCGACCAGCACGTCTCTTGTCCGACGACAGTAAGGAGATTAGCAGAGCTCCTACGCCAGTCGAACAAGCGGGTCTGCGCAAGCGTCGCCGCAAGAGGAACACAGACGGAGAGTTCGAAAGTGACAATGAGCAAGGAACTCAGCCACCTGAGGCTCTACCAGAGCCTGCTCCTGTGCAGGAATTGCCGCTCAAGAAGAAGCGCGGACCGAAACCCAAGGCTGTCAAGGAGGCCGAGGCTCGAGCTGCAGCGGAACGCGAAGCGGCAGCAGAGAGAGAAATCATTGCTGAGCGCGAGTCTGCCGTCTCTAACGCAGTCCAACAGGCTACAGAAGCCGTGGTCCCAGAGTCCTTCCAGACCGCAGCTTCGGCTGCAGCGGACCAAGCAGCAAACCGCAAGCGGCGACGCGGTGCGGCTGCACCACCAGAGCCTGAGTTGGCGCAGCAGGATGTGCCCACTGCTTCCGTTGAAGATATTCCTTCGCAGAACCCCGCGATGAGCACTGCGATTGCTGCGCAAGGAGAGGGACCTGCCACCAAGAAGCGGCGTGGCCGCAAGCCCAAGGCTGAAATTCCACCGGCAGTATTCTACGGTGCGACGAGTGCGGCCACTGCCGCCGGCGTCGCAGATGGCAGCAACTCCAATCAAGCTGCGCTAGACAAGCGGCCATCCACTTCGTCTTCAACCAGCTCCGTGCACACCGTTGCGAGCAGCTACTCTTTCCGTAATAAGACCAGAAAGAATTATTCTGAGTTGGCGGACCCCATCAACCAAGTGCACGCCGAGGCACGACCCAAGCGAGGCCGCAAGCCCAAGCATCGTCAGGAGGTTCCTGAGGCCAGTATCATGACATTTCCTCCCTTTGACCTGCCAGAGTACTACGACGATAGATCGGTACACCCACGCCCTGTAGCATCGGCTCCCGCGCCTGTCAACCACGAGCTAGCAGGATCCAGCAATCAAGTGCACGTCGAGGCAAGACCAAAGCGAGGCCGCAAGCCCAAGAATCGCCAGGAGGATGCCGAGCCCACATCGTACCCCTCTAACCGCTCTCTCAATGACCCTGTATATCCACGCGCGGTACCATCTGTTCTCGCACCTCCCAACAATCCCTTCATTAATGTGACGGGCGGTGGACCGGGGTCAGCCGGACCATTGCTTGCACCATCTCCTGTACGACAGGGTCAAATTGCTGGACCTGCTCCTATCGGTGGCAACCCCTTCTCGGCACCCAGCAACCTGACCGACGATGCAGCACCTCCCTCTAGGCCCCAGTCGCCAGTCCGCCGGAAGATTGTCAAAATTAAGATCAACACTAACAGAGCGAGGCAGTTCGCCGCGATGCCACAATCTACCGGAGCACCTTCGCTGCCGCCACAGCAACCGGTTGCTTTGGCACCTCTTCAGCCACCATCTAATTTCCATGGCTATACCAGCTATGAGACAAACATGTACGGACAGCCTGCGGCACCATCATATCCTGGTGCTGGACCTGGCCAAGTCATGTTTCCTGTGAATGCACCTTCTGGATCCATGACCATGCCAACCATGCTGCAGAACCCGCCAACTCTGCTTCCATTGGGAGCCATGGGTGGACGACACGGATCCCTTCCACCAGATGGGCGTGGAGCTTCTGTGTCAGGAAGGTGTACGCCTGTGCCCTCGTCGAACGCTTCGGCCAACGGTGGCATAGGTCCTGATGGTGATGAGCTTAGTGAAAAAGACTATGCGAGCATGACCAAGAGTGAGAAGATGTCTGCAAGTATGAAAGGTACGTGACAAGCCACGGATGATTTTCTTGAATGTTGGGTTTTATGCATCTGTTCTCCTTGTCCTCCGCACCCCAAATTTTGATGGTTTTTTTTCTTTTTTCCTTTTTTTTCCCCCTTCTCTTTTGAGATGGCTGCTAATAATCAGCAGCGCGATGGGCGAATGGGTCCATGCGACAGGCCGTCAACAAGCGCAAAGAAACACTGGCGCGCAAGAAACAAAAGGTCTCTGACGACAAGACCACAACGCCCACACCCCAACCCGAGTCGGCGCCTCCCTCTGCACACTCGCAGTCAGGGATGACTCCACCGAACCTGCCTCCTTCAGCAACGCTGCCAGATCCCACAGCGTCTTCAATGATGCCACAAATGGCATCTCAACAACAACAACAACAACACCCTCCACCGTCTCATAGTTACGATACAATGATGCACGCCTACGGCTCCAATGGCGCTCCTCATCAGTCTCCTGGTGGGGTTGTCCTGCCTACGCTGCAGGGTATGGGTAGACGTGACGGGATGATGCCGCAGTACCGCGAAGCAGACTACCGTTCCGGAATTGTGCCGCCGCCACCGCAGGGGCACCAACATCAACATACCCATCAACACCCACACCAGAGCTCTCACGCACATGCGCATGCGCATGCACATGGACACATGCCTGCGCACCGCGAGCCGATAGCTCAAAATCCGTTTCTAGACACGAGCTTTGCGGATCTACACCCGCGCTTGCCGTTTACTCATGGCGAGATGAATGGAAGGTATGATCAGGGCCATGGGCATGGGTGGAGACAGCATGGTCAGTAGATATGGACGCACCGGGTGCCCATAACAAATGATGGAAGAGGAAGTGGAAGGATCACTTCTAGAAGCGATAGAGGTAGGAGAGGGAAGAAAAAAAGAAGAAGAAAATAAATAAAAAAAGGAAAAAAGTGAGAGAAAAAGTGAGAGATATGCAGAAAGGAGAGAGGAAGAGAGGAAGGGAGTGAGTGAGTGGAATAGAGGGCCAAAGGGGTAGAAAAGTCAAAGATATTATCACGTGATGAAAATGTCTATGCGAGAGGTAAGAGGAGATCGCAGAATAAGCAAAGTTCGGAAGCTTTGTCTGGACCAAACAAAGAAGCGATCATATGGGGAGGCCGTTTTCTGGTTTCTGCAGCATTAGCAGAGGTGGTGGCACTTTTATCATTTGTGTTCATTTCAGCGGCGTTTGGTGCATTAGCGCGGGGAAAAAGGAAAACACAGAGAGGTGGGGGATGGCATTCTGAGCATTTCTGGGGTGGTTCGTTTTGTTTGATCTTGAATTTGTTCTTGGTTGCACAAAGTTCACCAAGCCGTTGCATTCTTGGTGGTTCGATTTTGGTTTGAGTGACTGAATGGATGGAGCAGTGAATGGACGAGTAGGACCGGGGCTGGCTGGGCATAATGTTAGACTTGATACATGGATAGTCTGCAAATCATTTTCGTGCTGAGGCTTGTTGGCGTTCCTTGTGCGAAGGATGCATGTATCGAGTATCAAAGCTGCGATTGGTGGTGATTGCCAATCTATGTGGCCGAGAAGGCGGTCACGGGACAGCGGATGCTGGCTGTCTGTAGATACAAGTGACTTGGGTACCTAAATATAAATATGTCCGTTTTGGGAAGGTGCGGTTGGTCGCTTACCCGTCGGTGTAGCTAGCTGTGTTGCACCGTCAATATGAAGCACCATCTTCTTGGCCCTGTTGGTCTGCTGGCCTCTGCCGCACACTCACTACCTGTGAGTACAAGCGACCTCTTAGCCGCGTGGCGGCTCGTTGGACCCCGTGTACATTGTACATCAAGCCCGGTGTAATACGGAAGTGCCTGGCTTGTCGCTAGAAGGGCGCGCCGCCAGCCTTATAAGGACTCGAGTGTCGAACGCTGTGGTTTGTTTCTTGTCTCACGCTGCTGATGTTTTGGATTGTTTAATGCTTCTGCGCGCGTCTCGATTGACCTTCAAATCTTGCGTGATTGTGCGACCAGCAAATCCATCCGTTGTTTCCTGGTGGACTGATAGATACAAGTGGTTGGTCAAGAAAACTAAAAGGATGGATGAGATCACGGTGATTGAAGCTGCCTCGGTGGCTGGGCCAGGGGTTTCGGCCGAATCCCGGGTTGTCCCGGCTGAGCAGCTTGAAGTCTCGGCCGAGGCACCGCAGCCTCAGCGGTCCAGTTTGCGCCTGTACACCATCTTGGCCGCTCTTTGTGTTTGTCTCTCCTCTCTTGCTCCCAGGCCGATCATAGCATGCTTCAAGACAACCATAGGCTAAGGCACTTCTCCAGCTCGAGCTCTTCATCGGCGCCCTCGACCAGACCATCACGGCCACCTCGGCCCCGACCATCGCAGCAGACCTGCACAATGCCGCGGGCTACACCTGGATCGGCGGCGCCTACCTGCTCGCCAACACCGCCGCAGGTCCTATCTGGGTGCGCTGCAGCGACATTTGGGGCCGCAAGCCCGCTGTGCTCACCGCCCTCGCCATCTTCGCCGCCGCCAGCGTCATCACCGCGGCAGCCACGAGCATGGGCATGCTCATCGCCGGCCGCGCCCTGCAAGGCTCCGCAGGCGGCGGCCTGATGCAGCTCGTCAACATCATCATCGCGGACCTCTTTAGCATCCGCAAGCGCGCGCTGTACATTGGCGCTATGGGCCTCGTGTGGGTGCTGGCGGGCACCACGGGCCCTGTGATTGGCGGTGCACTGACGCAGTATGCTAGCTGGCGGTGGTGTTTTTGGATCAACTTGCCCGTCTGCTTTGTAACGTTTCTGGTTATGCTTTTCTTTCTTGACGTGCACAATCCGCGCACCAAACTCCGCGATGGCTTGAAAGCGATTGACTGGTTCGGCTCGCTGTCCATCGTTGGCGTAACCGTGATGCTTCTCCTCGGGCTCGACTTTGGCGGCGTCGCGTACCCGTGGCCCAGCCCGCGGGTTGTTTGCCTGATCACTCTGGGAGGCCTTTTGGTCGCTGTCTTCGTCTACAGCGAGAAGCGTCTTGCGAAATACCCGCTCATTCTCTTCAGCATCTTTTCCTCCCACGAAAACGTCCTGTCCAACAACGCCATCGCCGTCGTCGCATTCACTCACAGCATGGCCTCCTTTGGCGTCGAGTACTACCTTCCACTGTACTTCCAAGCCGTGCAAGCCGCGACACCCTTCCAGAGCGGTCTGCTCCTCTTGCCGATGATCATCACCTGCGCGGCGGGCGACATCCTCGGTGGTGTGGCGATCCACCAGCTGGGGCGGTACCGCGAGCTGATTTGGATTGGGACTGCGCTCTTGACGCTCGGCACGGGATTGCTTACGCTCTGGGGCGTTGACACGAAGCTGGGCGTGTTGATAGGAATCCAAATTGTATTTGGAACAGGCATGGCGCTGCTTTTCCAGACGCCCACGATGGCGATTCAGAATAGCGTTGCACACCAAGCCAACACCGCCAACGCTACAGCGACAATATCCTTCCTGCGTAACCTGGCCACTTCGCTAGCAACCATCATCGGCGGCGTGGTATTTCAGAACAGCATGACGGGCAAACAAGCCTTTTTGAAAGAGCATGGAGTGGCAGGAGCAACGCTCGCTGCGCTTTCGGGCGAAAACGCCGCTGCGAATGTCGGTATGGTAAGGGATGTCACGTACGAGGCGCAGAGGACAGCGATTAGGGAGGCCTTTGCGGGCAGTGTCAGGAATATATTTGTCTTGTATGCTGCTGTTGCTGGGGTCGGGCTTGTGGCGGGTCTCTTTGTAAAGCAGAGGGTCATGAAGAAGGAACATGTTGAGACGAAGACAGGAGTTGAGAATATGGTTGGCAGAGAGGAGGGGAGCAAGACTTGAGAGGTCAAGTTGAACGCTTCGGGTTCATCTTTTTTTAAAAAAAAAGCTGTTTTTGAGCAGCGTGCTTGGCTGTTCTCGTCTTTGAAAGGGCTTGGTGGTTGCAGACGGGCTTTGTCTTGATGTGGTCTGGCCGTTCGAGACGTGGTTCGCTGCATGAGTGGCTGATTTATCCACTCGACACAATGCTGTCAGAGATGATACAGTCTGTCAGACTTTGGTTCCAGAAGCTTTGCTGCCTTGGGGCAACGGCCGGTGCTGCAACGATGTCGTTGATGAGAACTTTATCACGTCGCGCCGGGAGTTTTTTTCCATTGCACCAAACCCTCCTTTCTTTTCAACCACGTTGTCTTTATTGGCGAGCAACACGGTGATTCGTGTCTCAACTTCTCTCAGTTCCTTTCCAGCACACCATGGGCTCAGAGGACCGCAAAATGAGATGTTTGGCAAACGATTCAGATCTGTAAGTTGACTTCTTCCCTATCTAATTGCTGACTCTGTGACTCACAAGTATCTTGCCATGTACTAACCAATGATTGCCATACACAGCAGACAAGAATCACGACAGATGGGAAAGAAACGATGCGAAACATTGCAAAAAGTCACACCCAAACCTCATACCATCAATCGATGACTATGATGATGGGTGGCGGTCTTGGAGCAGGTCATATTTTGAGTTGCAAGATGAACCTCAACTTCTCATCAAACTCTGGTCTGCGATGAGGCTTTGAGTTTTCGTTGATTTTTCACGTCAAAAGGAACGACCACTGTCGGGCAGTTTTTTCCCCCTCGTTTCACACTCTGTTCATCGTCATATGCTATTGCTCTTTTGCTTCACGCCAGGTGACGTCCTACCGGATGATCTAACCACATATTAACACGCAAACACACCAACGCCCTAGTAGCGACCAACCTTATTAGCACCCAAACCCTTCATTTTCACATTTCCTTCTGTCGAGTTTCTTTTTTTTTTATAAAAAAAAATTCCCTTCTTACGTGCCTAGAAAAGGAGCGGTGCACTCTAACTCCCTCTTCATACACGCATCTACACAACAATTATAGGAGCCAATCGAGAGTTTCTGATCTCCTGAAGACGCTTGCCGTGCTGAATACGAGTAATTGCTGCAATTTTGACCTCTTTATTTGCATACATGTTTTTGACTTGTCCAGTATTCGAGTTCTGGACGGGGACTGCAGACTCGCTGATGAACAAGTGTCAGTCGATAGAATGAGGTGCTGGACAGATCGTCGAAGATTGGCAGCAGAGCCTGATAGTCGAATTGAATGGGCCATGGATACAAATCTAAACCTGTAATGTTCAAGCACAGGCGGTATTGGGAATGCTGCGATCAAGCAAGACGAGGAAGGTAAGCCAAAGGCGCAGGTTTATAATGCACCCAAGTTTGTGATTTGACAAGGCTCGAGGTTGGCATCACACCGCGACTGTCCATCAAAATTACATTACTCGAGGTGTGAACTGTACCCAGCTTTGGGTGGCATTGTGGGCATTCGTCGAGCCCTCAAGTAACAATACACGCACACATCACTCATGTTCACATGCACATTTCCGCAGCGACCGCTCTTGTTCTGTTGTTTTGTGTGTTTGGTCCGTAAAATCTCATGCCATTGGTATGAACCTCCGTTACACGCCAGCCGAAAAAGTAAAATGCAAAGCCTGACCGTCATCTTTTAACTTCCCGGATCATGCCATCAAGCCTGCTGGTCGCCCCCCGAGTTCCCTTGGGTTACTACTGCCACAGCTTTGTGTGTATGTGTCCCAAAAAGGGACTCTCGGGTTATCGTTCCTGGGTTTGGATTGTGTTTGGATTTCGGAAAGGGGGGTTTTGATTCGCCATCGCTTTGTGTGAAAATGTGTTGCGCAAAACCCCGCAGGAATTCCAAATTTCGATTGTTCCACAGCTGGTCCTAGCATGGTCTTTTCCTTTCCATCATCCCGACATATCCCGCTCGTCTTCTTTTCGTTCTTGACAAACCGCTTACATCACAACACCAGAGTTGGAGGCAATACGGGGCCACAGCTCAGCGGCCTCCTTTCCGACGGGGCCAGTGATGGCGGAACCCTTCATCTCACCCTTGGGGTTGACGATCTGTGTAACCCAAATCGTTAGCATGTAATTCTGTGGTCTGCCTTGAAATGCGCGCTCGGCTTTCAAATCTATCGTTCTCGTGATATCGTTTGGATCGTTTGGATCGAAAGGTTGTACTCACAACACCGGCGTTGTCCTCGAAGTACAGGAAGACACCGTCAGTGCGCTTCCAGGGCTTGGACTGGCGAACAATGACGGCGGGGTGGACCTTCTTGCGGAGCTCGGGCTTGCCCTTCTTGACGGTGGCCATGCTATTAAAAAATGTGATCAGCTGTGAAGTTCTTCGTGTCGTGGGGCGTTATCGCAGATGATACGATATGTGAAGTTTGATTCGTGATCGTGCAGGAACGTGTCGCAGGACTCTTTCATTCGAAAATACGTACACCATGTCACCAACACCACCAGCAGGCAGTCTGTTCAGGCGGGCACCGATACCCTTGACGGAAATGATGTACAAGTTACGGGCACCAGAGTTGTCGGCGCAGTTCATGATGGCACCACTATAATTCACCCTGGTCAGCTTTTCATCCTGATTCTTAGTTGGTGGAGCACACGTCCAGGTCGTTGTGTCCACCATCAAGATATTGACGGTCGGAAAAGGACGTACACTGGGAGACCCAGGGTCATCTTGAGCTTGCCACCGGGGGCACCACGGCTGTGTAGACATCTTCGTCAGCGAAAAAAGAACCCCTCCAGAGCCATATTTCGGTTATTTCATCGAGTCCTCCTCTTTCATTGCCTAAAACTGAACTTTGCGGGGGTCGTCGATAGCTTCAGCCTCGGGTTTTGCGTATTGTGTCGCTCTTCGCGCAATTTGCACATCGAGGGTTGAATTTTCGCCTAGTGCATCGTAGTCGCTGGCAGCTCGCCTTTCTCCGCCCCCGCAAAGCTCGAATTGGCGTGTTCAATCGTTCGTTTGAAAAGCATCGAGGTCGCAACTCACGAGATCTTGGCCATTTTGAGTTATTGAGGGACGTTCGGTCGGTAACGGTGGGGAGGAAAATGGCCGAGGCTCGAGTCGTTTGGTGGGTGTCGTTGTCGTAGAAAACTGCAGCGGGTCACTGAGTGGGCGAAATTGGGCGGGAATGGTGCGCTTTTCGCAAAATTGTTAGCAGTTATCGGCCAGCAGGCACGTGCTGATAAGAGTGCTTGGACCCACATCTGGCTTTCATCATTGGTCAATGCGCTTATAGCAGGACCCTCCCACTGTAAACACTAGGGCCGCATCGACGACGACATGTATTTGAAGGTGCAACATAAAGTTATGTATTTGAAGGTGCAACATAAAGTTTGAAGTCGATGCAAGCGCATATCCTTCAAGCTCTATACTGACCAACTGCTGGCACACGAACGCACAGCATCTCGTCTCGAATTGACAATTCAGGTGCCGTTACGTCGGGTAAGGTGTGGCTGGCATTAGACTGCGACTGCAGGCTGATTCAATTACCATCATCACTCTTTGAGCTTCGAGAATTGGCCCTGATGAGGCATTTTTGCAGCTGCTCGCGATGAGGAAAGTGGTCGCATGTTGACGCTTCGTGAGCCATGCGCTGGAAGTAAACGCAGAGGGTCTACCTGGGCAATTCACTGGATGGTTGGGACGCGACTGCCATGCTCGATGATGCCGCTTTCCACGCACGAGTTAAGAGTAAGGCTCTGAGAAGGCACTCGATGTCTCCTTCCTCGTCACGAACCCCAAGCTTCAATGTGTGGAAGCAGCCCACTTTCTGACGGATGCTTTCACAAACCGTGGTCGTCTGTTAAATTTATCTGTTTGTACGACCGACTTTGACGAGTGTTCTGCATACTGGGCAGCTTCTCTTTGGCATCACGCTCGAGCAGTCTTGGCCTTTGGCTCTTCTCTTGATCTTGCTCGCTCAATCTTTGGTAACATTCTCAACTCACATTCGGTCTGACTTGAAGCGATCATGCTCTGGCTGGCCAAAGCTCCAAGCTGCCTGCTCCTCGTTAGCTTGGGCTTTTCCTTGGTTGGGGCTCAGACCGAGACGGTGTATTTTACCCAAGTCCAAACCATCTACACGGCGTGTGAGTGTCTCAGGACATTGCCCACTGGTTCGACGGTGAGTGCCTTGATTCTACGGAGTCAAGCTTGATGCTGACATGGTCTAGATGTCTTTGTCTGTTGAGACCATTGTCTCTGGCATCAGTGCCTCAAGCCCGATGATGGCCCCGCCGACGGGACCGCCAACCACTTTGACGGGCACCTTCCCCTCGTTCACCGCATTGTCCATCAGCGCCGTGGTCTCTTCAACCAGTCCACCGGCCGGTGTTATCACCAGTCCACCGGCCAGCGCAGCGACCATTGCTTCTGCTGTGTCTCTGTCGAATGGCCTGGCTCCTTTGCTGGCGTCCTCTCCAGTCACATCCACATCCATTTCAAATGTGTCATCGACTTCCCCGGCTGGAAGTGTGGGCACAGGACCACCCACAAGCATTCAAGTACTTTCCTCAACGCTCATTCCCACGGCTGCCTTCTCCGAGCTGACGACATCGGGCATTCCCGAGTCCTTGTCGGTCAATCCCAGTCTTGTCACGTCCAAAGCGGCCCTCGACTCATCAGCCGCTTTGATCAGCTTCGGTACCACCTCACCTGCGGTTTTCTCAACTGTCTTACCTCTTGGTATGTCTCTTGGAACATCTTCAGCCGTTTTGACAACGTATTCCACGGTGTCCTTGTCCAGTGCCTCTCTGACCGGCGTCACGTTGCTGGCTCCACGCTCTCCAACGTCTTGTTTTACACTTCCGACGCCAGCAGCTTCCATGGACCTTATCGCCATCGCCGTGGTTCCGCTCGATGACTTTGATCTCTCGAATCCTGTAATTTTGTCTCTCGGGAACAATGGTACTGTGCCACAGTACATGTCGGCTCTGGCTAGTGGCAATCCATACGTTCTAGATTTGTCACCAGGTAATGCGATTACAGGCCAGCTAGGCTTGCAAATTCCTGGTGAAGATGCTTTGGTATTTGATGGCTCAGGCATGAGTCTTTACACCGGGAACTGTAGTGCTGTTACTCAAGTGCTCGTCAACAACTTCTACGACCAACTGGGCTCAATGGCCGGGGCCGCGCCGCCTGCTTCGGCATCACTGGCCAGGCGGCAGACTCATCCCACCGGAAGTGTTTTCAACGTCCAGGTTGCTGTGGACACATACGTGCAAACACCCCAGTCCAATCCCAATCTCACCTTTGGCGACTCGCCTTGTACATTTCAGGGCACTTCAGCGGGGTCTGCGACGAGTCAAATCACGTGGACTTGCATTTATCCGCCGCCCGTCGGAGGTGCGGTGTCTTGTGCTTCTGCTCTTGACGCCTGGCCAAGTGCCATGAATCTGCCTTCAGTCTCGCCTGGGAATACGACAGAGGTTTTGGCAACTCTGGAGCCATTCCTTTCCATGGCGGGCGACTCTGTGCTAGATTTGTTCCCGGGATCAGATCCCGCACTCGGTCTGGCCTTCAAGTTCATGAGGCAAGTCAAGGCTGCTGCTAGTGATGCTGTGGGTTCTGTAGGGACTTCTGCATGTGAGGTCGCCCATGCTTTTGATTCTGATGATTTGGTACTCGAGGACAGTGGGCCCCTTGGCACGCAGACACTTGGTTCATTTATGACTGCTCCACCGCCTTCACTGGTGATCAACCTGGCTGCAACCGCTACAGCAGCCATCGTAGCCTTGCCACCTCGCAAGGCCAATCCAACAGATACCTTCCTCAAGCAGATCGCCACCGACTTCAAGTCCATCTATGGAGCATTCACTCACTGGCTGCATGGCCTACCTATCTTGGGAGGCTTGTTTCCACCGAATGGTGCTATAGGAATGCAGAAAACTGGCGCACCGCCTCTGGGGCTGATGCTGACGGAAGCTGTCTTCACAACCACATCGAGCAATGGAATCACGACCTCTAGCGTCAATCGTTTCGACGTGCCGACGGTAACGGTTACGCACATTCTTGGTGATGGCTGGTTTCATCCCAGCATATACACTGTCGGAACAGGATCATTACAAGCCCGCGATTCGAATGCTCCCGTAGCTGGTGGTGTTGTCAATCCTGCGCCAGTCCTTTCAGCAAACGAAGTCGGTGCCAGCATATTGAGACAGCGAGACCAACATGTGGTCAATGTGGACACACCTGATTTTGTCGTAGATGGTGAAAAGTTGTCACGAGAACATAGAGGCAAGCATGTTGTGACTGCCACTACCACTATTACTCTCTTCAACGCTACGTCTCGGGGCTGATGGGCGTACCTGTTACAAACGCATGTTCTGATCGGCTATTTCTTGGGGACTCAATTGTCAAACCGCGGGATATTGAGCTCGAGTCGAAAATGGTGATGGTTTTTGTGGTTTGATTTAGCGATGCTTTTGGGACGGACTTGGTAGTACGACTCCTAGATCAGGCGGCCACATATCATTGTCTGCGTCAGATGGTCTGTGTGAGATGGCGCACTTTGTCTGATACTATATGCCAATCAAGTCTGTCACCATTCTGTTGAACATAAATGAAGTCTTTGGCCTGTTGCCTGTGTGATTGCTTCATATATTGTCTTTTTATCAGGTTCTGTTCCGTTTGGCTGACATCACTTCTCGGGCCTGGGACTAGGCAGGCACAGTATTGATGTTGACTGATGCGAGGCTGCGACGTTCGCTACGCAGTGAGGATAATTTTGACTACGGTCAGCAGCTCCATTATGCAGCATGTGGTACGAAAGTGAGCAAAACCCAATTATTCAAGACTTGGCATGTAAGTGTTTGTCGTATTAATTTCCAGGAAGCGGCTACTGCCTAGACTAGGCCAGATTGGGGTTTAACGAGACCACAAAAACGACGCAGCCATCAACCTACTTGTCTCTCCAGGCACCGACCACCCACACAGTCAGTTCATTAGTGAGAGGCTCACCCTGAACACCCGTTAACTATGTTCCTAGTCTTTCGTTCGTTTTAAGTCTCTCAATTCTTTCAGCCGATCCATCCAAAACCCAACGCCAATTTATCCACACTCATTCTCACTGACCACTCTCTGCCCTTTTCCTTGTGCATTGTGTCCTTACGAGCACTGCCTTGAAGCCAGAACCACACGCAATCATGGCCTGCGGACCCGGAGGATGTGGCGGCGATCCACGCATGCCACACTCACCACCAGTCAACTTAAATTCCAACAGCGGCAACTCGTCATACCGCATTCAAAACGGGCGCTTGATGCCAACACGGTCGCAGCGCTACCAGAGGCGCTTCAGCCCTCTTTTGCACCGCATCTCGCGTCTCTTGCAACACCCGATGCAAATCAGTTTCCGCGAGCTGTGTATTTTGATCTTGGTGGTATATGGACTGCTCTACCGGGGCTATATTGCGGCGAGCGATATTGGGACTTTGCTGTTTGAGCAGAGTGTGAGTGCACTTGATTTTGTGTGTTTTCAGAGGAGTGTTGGGGGTTGCATGTTGGAGGTCTGGTGGATTTTGTTGCAGGTTCTGGGACGGTGGGCCGGCGAGGTCGTTCCGTGGGGGATTGTGGCCGTTGTAGTTGTGTTTTTGGCGGAGGAGGTTGTATTGAGGAGGAGGGGGTAAGAGAATAAATCCAGAGAATCATGGGAAGTGACTGTGGTAATGTTTGGTCGCTGTGATGATCGTGGTGAAAGTTGGCGATAAAGGAGTCGTTCGATGTGCAACGTGTTCCCCGACTCTACAGTCTATACTGCCGCTCCTTGCACTGATATTAATGCTAATCAGTGCAATAACCAAATCTTGCTGCCGGTCTGCCTTGTTGAGCTTTACTGCGCAGACAATTCATCACGAATTTATAAACGCTACGAATATCTTGAACAACTTGCACACGTTGACACGGCCGTAGTGATTTTCAAGTCCCAACTAATAACCATGAAACAATTTGCTGATGAAAACACGGCTGAATGCACATATGTTGAGGCGTGTGAACATCTTGAAAGATGAGCAACCACTCAGTTGTTTACATGTCTGCGTAAAGTACTGCACGGCTTTCATTCAATGTTTGGTGCGTCGTTGACCAGAAACAGTCGAGTGGATCAACGAGTATTTACACTGCTTGACACGGGAATAGCAAGAAATGAAATTGAGGAGTTGTAGACTGGCTAAGAGGCCTTTTTTGGTGATACGCTGGTCCTCAATGTCGCCTTTTATGATCTGCGATGTTGAAACCGGGAATACTGGTTGTTGTGCGTTGTTGGTTTTTGTAATATCAAAGCAACAAGCGATAATAATAAGTGAACTTTTTTTTTGGATGGGTAATCTTCGATGGTGTGTAAAGTGTAGGGGCGGTTACAATACAATTTGGTCTGCTGGGCCTGTAGTAGCACAAAGGGAAGCATTCCGGAAGGGTTGTGGTTTTTTTTCTTAATTAAATTTGTAGTATTAGCAGACAACTCGTATTATCTGTTGATCCATGTTTCAGATATTTCTCTTGTTGATAATACAGAAAAAGCTGGATCGTGGTCGACGTATGATTGCAAATCAGATATATATCCATATGATCGTTAACGTGGCTACTGATTGTAACTACGAGAGGTTGAGCCATTGAATATTCAGTAATGTATAGGTCAAGTGGAGTCTTGTCAGTCCGACACACTTGAAGTACGACAATTTCTACTCAAGCACCAAAGACGTACTCTGACCAGAGGTAGCGGGATTCCGTCTGAACTTATAAATACAAGTTTGACTCAGAGGACCAGTACTCAGTAACGTATGCAATGTCGAAACATGGTGTGTTCCTGCGGAACCCCCCCCCCTCTTAAAACAGATTTAAAAAAACAATGATCATTGTTTAGATCCATAGCAAATAGACATATGGCAATGACTTTATAGGATCATAACGATCTTCCTATATGTGTAAGAGAAGCGGGGAAATTAACAGGTACCAAGATCCATAACACCCAAAGGATTTCGATAATAAGCAATACAAGCACTTTGAATAGAAAGCAATTGGGTGCTGTAAAGAGCAAGAGTCGTTCCTCCACGCGGCGGAATAATTGCACGTGGCACGTTGATCTTTGGTCTATGTAACAGGCCAATTGTCCGTAACAGGCAGTTTTGGATTTGTCTTCTTACTCCTTTGACTACCCATGTTCGTATTCATCAGGTGTAGGACGGGGCCGTTACAAGAATCCAAATCCTACTGGCAGCGCGGAGGATCGGAGCCGCTGGACGATTGCGCTCATGTGAGCGGGCATCACTACACGGACTACAGTACAGCTTGACGGAGCCACATGTCATATTCTATTTATAGCCACCCCCAAGTGAGATGTCGAAAGGAATAAAAGAACAAAGTTCAGGGGGTGCAAGAAAGAAGGACTGAAGAAGTATATGCTCCACTTTGTGCTTCAGAGTCAAGACAAGGTTGGGTTTCCTTTGAGCATTTGCTCCTGATCAAACTCCGACACACCACACCCACCCACCCACCCCACACGAATACATATATGCAACGGACGCTTGAAATCCATCAGGCGTTGTTCTAGAAGTCTTCTTTCGAACGCCTCGTCCGTGAGAACAGGCCGGTGAGAAGGAGCGGCAGGAATCGCTGGGCCGCTGGCTGCCCCTTGTCTGAGGGCGACGACTTGCGCGCGGCGTAGAATGCAGCCGGTCATATCAGCAAGGCCAGGCTCCTGAATCTGGCAATCACGGTCTGAGTTGTCTACATGCGGAGAGCAAACGTGTATGCGTGTGCTACGTGCGTAGGGCCAGAAGTCGAGTAATGGTTCTTGTGGTTGAATGTTGTGATGTTGGCAGGGTTTGCTGGCGCAAAGACTCCATTGTAAGATTGTAAATGGAAACGCTTGATACACGGGTCAGGAATATGGAAATACATTGCATAAGGTTCCAGTCAACTGGATCGTTGTCACGGATAGGTTCTGCTCGGCTATTAAACTTTGTGGTTTCTCAACTTCACTTATTTGGTGATTTGTCTCTGGATATATAAGCAATTCGTTTGGCACATTCTGAAACTCAGAATCATACTTGTGCAAAGGAAAAGAAAGCCATGCAGCCAGTTCTGCCCTTCATCTTGCAAGAGCCATTAGGCTCAACACCGTCACCACGACGCCGACCATCTCTCAACACAGTCCGGTATGAAGTCACTCGAATCGTATCGCCTGCGCCAAACGACGACCCTTGGGGAAGAGGCACACAGCCCTCGACGCCACATCGAGACAGCCACTTCCAACAGTCTGCACCGACTTGGATCACTACTAGTTATGCACAACATGTCCTACCACCACCTCAGGCATCTACAACTTCCAGCGCCCCAAACACACCTTCGTTAGCACTGCTAGACTCAGCGCCAGAATCAGAGCCGTGCTGGACGCCAAGTAGTGGTAGCAACCACAGTGCTTCATGCTCTTCGTCATCATCAGCGTCGTACGATGCCCTGACGTACGGCACAGCGGAGCTGGATGAAGGGCCGGTGCGGTTCAGGTGTGACCAGTGTACAGAGAGTTTTGCGTCGAATGGGGCGCTGAAAAAGCACAAGTATACGCACTTGGAGAGGAATTTCCGGTGTCATTGTGGGCTGGCGTATACAACCATGTCGGTCTTGAGGGTGAGCTTAGCCTGGGCCTTGATACTGACTATCCTGCTTCCTTCGATGCTAACAAGTAACTTGCTTCAGAAACACCAATATTTGAAAGGCTGTGGACCGAGTCCTACATCTGCTGCGTGGTCACATAGCGGCTCGTCGAGTCCAGAGAGCGGAGCAACATTTGATTGAGCAGTGTTGCTTCTCAAGCAGTCACTCAGCACGACATAGCGGATCGATGCGTTGAAACGATTTTCACACGATCTGCCAATGGATACCGTCTGGATGCCGAGGAAGACAGCCACGGTATCATATCCATATAAGTCCGTTGGTTGATTCTGGATGTATCCAGAGGAGCAAATCTATCATGTACATTCATGCATAGACGCGTTAGTGACGGCTCATAGACATGCTCATGAAAATAAATTACCAGAGTTATACACTTCAAGGGGGTGAAAAGAGCTACAGTGATGGCGATGTCAATGGAAGTGACTTGAAATGTGAATTGCCACACAAACAAGTCTTGCGCTGGACTTCACATTGCAATACATGTGTCTTTACGGTTATTTCTGATATTGTTCTCATTCAGTTTTTGGTCCTATGTCCACGTCTGCTCAGCTGCAAACTACAGGTATGCTATATTGAAATCATGGGGCCACTTCCGCTTTCCCCGTCGTTGGATTTCCTTTTCTCTTTTCTTTCATTCTTTTTTATACCGCCAAAAAAAAGAAAGAAAGAAAGAAAGGGACCTCATTTTCCCGAGTTTTGAAAGGTCCACAGATGTACCTTACTCGGCATCAAGAGGGCATATCGGTGGCTTGTTGTTAACCTGGATACCACCGCGCTTCTTCTCATCGCTGTCGTGGAAAGGCAGCGCCCATCCGCCCTCAGACTCGGGCGTGGCCAGCCACAGCCTCAACAGGTGACGACGAGGGTGTGGAGGAGGGAAGTCTTGCAACTCGTGTTAGCAGAGTTGCATCGCGTACCTTGGGGCAGTAGTAGGCTGCAGTAGCCATCAGAGCACATACCGGTATAAGCCGTTCGAGCATGTAGCACATGCGCATCACTCAAGAACTGAATATCGCCAATCTCCAACACCATGTGCAGCGCCAACCGCTGGCAGGTCTCCTCGAGCACCGTCAACGCATGCCACTGTGCCTCGCTCAACGGTGGGATCACGCCCTTGTCGCTGAATCGCGTCAACGACTTCACAAAGTATGGATCCCACTTGCAGTACACACGGCCTTTACCCCTCGGCTCGACAAAAAACACACTCGTCTTGATCCACTCCTCTTCGCCCTCGCTGACTTCCCCTTTCCGGTCAAAGTACCACACCGGCTTGGCAAGCAGCTCCGCGACCTCGGGCGCTTCGCGCTGCAGGGTGTTCCACACGTGGTGCACGCTAACAATGTCACTCTCGCCGCCCTCTTGCGCGCGGTGCACGCACAGCAGGCCGACAATATCGCCCGGGTCGGCGTGGAAGAATTGCCGCGCCGTGGTCCGGTAGATGCGCACGCGGTCGATTTGCGTCGGGTCGTCGCCAACGTCCTTGACGTGCCCGAGAACGTGGCCGCGGCCGTTTTGGCTGATAAAGTAGCCCAGATAGGTGCCCAGGCCCATGTAGGCGACGGCGTTCTTGTGGGCAGACCATTGCTGGGCGGGGAAGCGCTTGAAGAGGATGAAGCCTTTGCCATTGAGCAGGTCCTCGCGCAGGGCTTGCAGCACTTTGCCTAGACGAGGGAGAGGGAAGTTTGCCTTTTGTGGTGTTTGCATGTTAGTCAAGCAAGACTCGCTTCTTTGGTGGTTGTGTATGAGAGGAAGATGTGAGCGTGATAGTGATCCCAAGTCTCGAAAGATGGCAAAGCAACATGACGAGGGCCCAGGAAACACCAAGACACGCACAACCACAGACAGAAACTCACCTTGGTAATGCCAGTCAATGGTGTCTCAGACTCGATAAACCGATCCGCCGTATCGCTCAGCTCCTGCACCTCCTCGTCTGTGAACGGGTGCACCCACTTCTCCGGGTGGTTCTCATAGTCCTCCTTCCTCCACACCGTCGAGCCCGAGATCTCCTTGGGGAACGCAGAATAAGGCTTGAGCTGGTCGTACACGGGCGGGTGCTGGCCCGATGTGCGGATGCCGTCTGGGAAAATGTCCTGGGGCGCGTTGTGGTTCTTGATGCGAAGCTCGGCCGCCGCGGTCGACGTGCTCGTGGCTTCAGGGATGAGTGCTCCGGGCGCCATGTTGGATGTTGTCTTTCTGAGTCGTTCCTCTTTGACGATTGAGGGAGCGACTTGCAGGGAAAAACGTGAAGAGACCAGCAGACACTGAGATATCGATTGATTCCACTTCGAGCGAGCAACGACGGCTTCTTCTTCCCTTGATGCAGAAAAGGAAATCAGAGACCCAGAGAGATGTAAATCAACAGACAAGGAACCCAGGAAAGCGACACAAGAATCCCCGGCTTTTATACTTGTTCTCTCCATCAAGCATTTCTCGGCGCCTCCCAATGGCAGCCAGCCCATACAGGAACAAGAGCTTCCCTCCCACGCTTCCCCTCGTCCAGCCAATCCCAACCATCCATCGCAGTCCCACAACAAACGTCTCAAGATGCAAATGACGTGACAGCCACCAAGAGATCTGTACTACATACTACACTATGCAGTGTGCAGTAGCCGTTTGAATTACTGTATCCAGCAAGTCCCAAAGCTCTCGTACAAGGGGAGAAACCACCCCGGCAATTGACGAGATCCGATCTACTGATGGCGTGCTCATTTCCCGATGCTCTATGGATTGGCCAGCACCTAATTCCTCGGCGCTGGTCTTGTTGTCTTGTTGCCTCGTCTTTTTAGTTTTACTAATCGATAAACCAATCAGCATTTGATGCCTCTTCCGCCTACAGCTTTTAGCCTTTGGCCGTCCTCTGGTCTCTGGATCGCCGCTCCGTTCTGGAACTGCGCAATTGAGATTGATAAACCACCCACCAACCCCACATCTCAATATTGCGTGTTTTCCTTCTCCTGTTTCGTGATAATGAGCTCAACCGCGCTGTCAATATAATGCTTGCCAATCTGCATTTCCGTGTTCTCGCGTGGCCTTTTGGTCCATGGACAGTGATCACGGTTCTGACATGCCTTTGGTGAGTGATTGCCTTTTTT